>CM053026.1:697086430-697194257 GCA_028564925.1 Lithobates sylvaticus | reverse complement strand
TACCTTTTCATCCCGACGATCCGGAAACATGAAGACCTTACTGCTCCTTCTGTGAAGTGACGTCCTTGGTGCTGAACTTGCTCATGGAAATGCCTAACTAACGGGGCAGTGATGTGATGATGTCCTGGAATAATAAGGAATTTTTTCTCTTCACTGAATGAATTCGGCCTTCCAATGCGACCACCAATTCAAAGTAACTTGTTGTGATCAATTATTGGATTTAATTTGTACAGAGGGCTAACCTTAGATAGGTTGAGTCCTTTTGATACGTTAGCAATCTCTTGTGAGTACAGGGTTTTACAGATGTGCCACTTGTGACACACTTTTTCAATGCTAAAGCTGTTTGAAAATTGATGAGAAACATGAATAAGATGTGCAATGGCTCGTACAACAGAGGACCACTTAGAAAAGCGTTCAAAGCGGTGATGACTTGGCCTTATCCTTGGCTCCACAGAGGTTTTGAGTGCAGTGGTAACAGCTCTGATTTCCTTATCAGATTCTGGATGAACCAGCTCAAAGTTAGAATCTGTAGAACTTGAGATTAGTTTATCATTTGAGAGTACTGGTGGAGATAGCCATGATGTGTCAAGAAATGCAGTAGTAGGTACTGCCCGACTGCCGCTATCAGCAGGGTAGAGGTTAGTGGGAACATAGTGGCATTTTTCAGGTGTAGAGAACTTCCTAATGCATTCCACTGTTATTTGGTAGTCTCTTTCTTGTGGTACGAAATGGTAGAGGTGCTACCCAACTGTTGGAATCATCTTGGTAGAACTCTTTACTCATGGTTTTCAAGAATCCTTTGTCTTCCATGGTAGCTGCAAATTCATTGTCTTTAGTGGTTACCTTGAACACTGTGTTGCTGATGTTGTCATCCCAGAAATTAAGGGCTTTCTTATCGTCTTGTATGATATGCTGTAGTGCACCTTTTTCAAACAGTCTTTCTTTCACATTATATTGATGTGGTCGTTGTGCAGAACAAGTAGTGTGTCTGTTTGACAGGACATGTGTTTTAAGTAGGACCTTCTTCCTTTGTCTTGACAGACATTGCATATCATGACCCAGCCTAGATCCAGATCCATAGACACTGAGCATATGGTGCATCGCATGGACCGTTGATTTGCTGATGAACCTTGTGCACCCAAGTGATTGTAAAGGATCATTTTAATTTTTTTTAAAAATAACAAACATATCATACTTACCTCCACTGTGCAGCTCGTTTTGCACAGAGTGGCCCCCGAACATCCTATTCTGGGGTCCCTCGACAGCTCTTACGGCTCCTCCACGCATCAGATAACCCCCTAGGAGAAGCGCTCTCCCTAGGGGGGTTACCTTGTGGGCACGCTCCAGAGTCCAGCATTTGCGTTCATAGACACGAATGCCGGACTTGGCCCCGCCCCCCTGGCGCCTGCGTCATTGGATTTGATTGACAGCAGCAAGAGCCAATGGCTGCGCTGCTATCAATCTATCCAATCAAGAGCCGGGACCCCGTGGAGAGAGGGACAATGCGTCTCCACTGAGCAGATGAAGAGGCTCAGGTAAGTAAAAGGGGGGGTTGGGGGGGCGGTGACTGCCAGGTGTTTTTTCACCTTAATGCATAGGCTGCATTAAAGTGAAAAAATATGAGGGTTTACAACCCCTTTAAGATGTCTCGGACAAGTAACAGCAGGATACCAGCGCTTTTTCATTGAGGGCTGGTATTTGGTCGGCTATGCCCTTCAAGTGAGAATGGTGAAAGGCAGCTTCAGGAGTAGGGATTTCCTCTTTGTTGCTTGGAATCTGGTTGCACTCAGTGATGGTGGGCAGGAATATTTCCACATTGTCATTCAGGGGAGCAACTACAAGACCGCTGGCTCTCCTACCTAAGACTTCTGTAGTGCCGGGACAAGTGCTTTGGGTATAAGGTAGAACATCTCCTGTTATGTTCAACATTTCAAAAAACTGCGTTCTCGCAAGAGATCTGTTGCTCTGATCATCCAGAACAGTTCTCTGAGTTTTCAATTTTCATGTTTTGATCAGTCTTTGAGAACTGCAGCAAGTGCAGGTAGAACATCGGTCATTTTCGCTAACACTGGACCTCTATGGTCTCTGTGTGTCATACGTGTGTTCGTAGGTCTTAGAGAGGGTAAACGAAGAGGGTTAGTCACCATAGGAGAAACTTGGGTCATTCTTAGTGTCTGCAATTCTTTGATGAACTTGCAGAAGTAGGAAAAAGTAGGAAAGGCAACTTGATGATTTTTCTTATACTTTGATCCAAGCGCTGCCCATTTTTCTTGAATGCCATATGGTAGCTTGAGAACAATAGGGTTGATGCCACGAGCGGTGTCAAGGTAACTGAGACCAGGTAAGTTTATGTCCACCTTTAGCAAGTTGAAGCTCTAATAGAACATTGCTGAGTTCTTGATACTTTAGATCAGGGATATGCAATTAGCGGCCCTCCAGCTGTTACCAAACTACAAGTCCCACAAGGCATAGCAGGACTCTGACAGCCACAAGCATGACACCCAGAGGCCGAGGCATAATGGCACTTGTAGTTTTGCAACAGCTGTAGGTCCGCTAATTGCATATCCCTGCTTTAGATTGTCTCTAGAAGAAATCTTTGGGAAGCTTTGCAACCTTTTGAATAAGGCATCTTCAATGGCCTCTGGGCTGCCAAAGGTACATTCAAGTCTGTCCCAAGCAGCGTTAAGGCCTGCAACAGGGTTGTCAATATGAACTGCTTTGAGCCTCTTGATGCATTCAGTAGACTGGGGACCTAGCCATCTGATGAGTAGATCTAATTCCTCTGTGGCATTGTTGTCTAGGTCACTCATCGTGGCCTTAAAGGTGGATTTACAGCCTTTGTAATTTTCAGGCTTGTCATCAAACTTGGTGAGGCCTGTCTTAGTAAGCTCTCTGCGGAGCATGTATTTAGCAAACTGTGACATGTCCGTGTTCTCAGACTTTAGATGCATGACTGCAGGTATAACAGAGTTAGTTGTGACGGCTGGTGCATTGACATTAAGTGACTTGGGAACATATGTTGGTGCGAAGGCATTCAATGCTGGAACTGGCTTAAATTTAATTGACATGTTGGTTTGTAGCTGTGGATTAGTGTGCTTGCTAGGAGGTACTTGGTTAGTCCCAAAGTAAGGTGGACAGTCTGTTAAATGCATACCAGTGTCTGCTGCTTGCTGTGGATTAGTGTGCTTGCTAGGAGGTACTTGGTTAGTCCCAAAGTAAGGTGGACAGTCTGTTAAATGCATACCAGTGTCTGCTGCTTGCTGAGATGCTGCAGTGTGATGTACTGGAAGATATAAAGGCAAACTGTCTTGAGGTAAAGTAGGTGCAGAGAAGAGATTTTGATTGAGTGCTTTGGTTGCTGTGACATGGAGTTGACGTTCTGGGGGAGGTGTGTGAAGAATCTGAGTCATAAGATACAACTGAGTGTCTGCAACTGTTGTCTTTCGCTTTCACTAGTGGCTTGTTTGAAGACCCTTAACCTTGCCATGGCTGTGGCATGCTCACATTGTTTTTCCAAAACATCAATTTCTGCTTTTCGGCGTGCGGCTTCAGCTTCCATTTCTGCTTTCGGTGTGCAGCTTCAGCTTCGTTCTCTGCTTTCTGGTATGCGGCTTCAGCTTCTTTTTCTGCTTTCTGGCATGCAGCTTCAGCTTCTTTCTCTCCTTTCTGGCGTGGGGCTTCAGCTTCCATTTCTGCTTTCTTTCGGGTGAAAGCTGCCTGAATTTTAGAAGCTTCAGCATCTGCATGGGCCTTTATGAGTTGTTGACTGAGTGCAGAAGATCTTGATTCTAGGGATTTGGAAGCTCTTGTGGAGCATCTAGTAGATGCAGAACGATAAGATCTGGTTTCATGAAGCTGTGTTAGTCTCACTTCTGCCTTTGTTTGCACCACTAAATTTTCTCTTTCAAGATTTAGCTCCTCAAATCCCTTTAATTCTTCCAATGACCCTTGAGTGTTGCACCGCTTTAAGAGGTCAGTATATTTAACACACAGTCTTTGATAACTCTCACAAACAACATTTAACTTCTTGATAGTACCCTCTAGTTGTAATGGCTCATGAGATTGTTGGGAGAGTAGACATGCATTTAACAGTGTTAGACCATAAGTCATTCATATTAAACAGCAGTTCTTCTTTGTCAGCTTTAAGATTCTCTTTGCACTTTCCAGGTTGGTTTTGTTAAGCGTTTTTCCCTTTGTTTTGATTCAAGGTTTATTCCTGATCTGGAAGGAGTACTAAACCTGGCTGTGCATCCCCAGATTGCATATTGTCTTGCTGAAACATCTTGTTAACAAAGAGAGGGTTTATAGTAATGTTTTCCAGCAGCAGTATCACTAGATCTGCCATGTGGGTTAGAGGTCCATCTTGCCTCAATCATACATGTGGACCAGCTTCTTGTTGGCTATAAGTGAAGTTGTATATTTTGACACTGGCACAATCAGTGTGGAGAGAGGCTAAGGAGATCACTCTATACTCTGATACCCCTCTTGAATTATCTTTGAAAAGACATCATTGTAGTTCAGTTAAACACCTTTTAAAAAAACAGTGGGCCTTAGCCACCTTTTTAGATGTATATAGTAAGGGGATCATACACTCCTTTGATTACTTACATCCACAATGTAACTTACTCCATACATTTTTTACAAGCACTTGCATGCCTAATTTGGGACCCAAAGTCCTAAGTTATTTATTTACCCCCTTATTGGAATGTTATGGTCTCAGGGCCCTAAGGGTTTGATCTCCACACTACTTTCTCATCTATTGCATGCTAAGCTATGCACAGCACCTCCTGTTGGTCAAATTTAAATGGCAGTAGCTTTCAGCTTCTACGCCCACAGGTCTGCTCTCTCTCTGGTCCCCAGAACAGAGGACCATAATCTCTGTCTCAGACCACTGGCTTGTGCCTGGATGGTGTGCACACAGAAAAATACATGTGCACACTCCGCTCGCCTTGCTGCAAGAGGAAGTCACTCTGTCCACAGCCTGCAAAATACAGTTCCGTTCTCCTCTTTATCACTGTCTCCTTATGGGAACTGTAGTCCAATGGTCCATAGACTTCCACAGAATGGCTCCCCTTCTGAACTTCAACTCCCACAATCTAAAGGCCATCATACAAGTCCCTTGAGCTCCATTACCTTGTCAGCTCCCCATAGTGGGTGGAAGTGATATGGTGCTAGTCCATTCAGTCTTGGGAGACAATATTAGGAGAGCACACAGAGAGCAACTGCAGCACAGTTTCCAAGATTTGCTCTCTTACTCTAGCCAAGCACCTGGCTACATATATATTATTATTTAGCCTTGCTTGTGTGATGCCCTAGACTTGCTTCCTTTTGTTATAGGATTGTAGTTATTTAACTTGTATGTGATGTTGTAAACACATTATAATGGTTCATTGGTTTGTTACTGGACTGTTATTGTACTGCAAAATGCACATTCTCTGTACTTTTCTCATGTGCATTATGTACTAAGTATTCTGTTATTGTAAGTCTTTTGCAATAAACAGAGATAAAAAAAACTAAGGTTATGGTAAATGGGATTAGAGCTAATTTAACCACTTCTGGAGTGCCCTATTGTAGATTTACTGCTACAGTGTGGCTTTCCTGTACAGAATCACATGTATGTGTGTGTGTATATATGTGTATATATATATATATATAATGTGTATATGTTATATGTGATTCTGCATTTCCGCCTAAAAGGCCTAAGAGGAATGCGCGCGCGGCCAGTGGGCCACTTCTGCTATGATAAATCACAGCAGAAGCCGATCTGCGGGTGCCGGGCACTGGATGTCCACCAGCACCACTGCCGATAATCATTATTAAAACACAAAGAATGGAGATCTACCTATGTAAACAAGGCAGATCTATGTTTTAACAGTGGGGAAGGGATGGATTTTGTGTCCCTACAAAGCAAGGAAAAAAATCCACCTCTTCCCATAGTAAAAGCAGCACATACAGTACACAAAAACACTGACAATATATATTGGCCTAAATTTATGAAGAAATTTGATTTTTTGATATTGGAAAATAATTGGAAATTGGATATGTTTTATAGCAGAAAGTAAAAAGTATAGTATTTTTTTTCAAAATTGTCAGTCTTTTAATGTTTATAGTGCAAAAAATATTTATATTTGGGTACAACGTTGCATGACTGTGCAATTGTCAGGTAAAGTAACGAAGTGCTGTATCACAAAAAATGGCCTGGTCATGAGAGGGGGATAAATCCAGAGTAGGGATGAGCCCGGTGTTCGATTCAAACCCATGTTCGAATCGAACATCGGGCAATCGCCCACTCTGCGAGCCCAGAACTATTTGGGCCGCTCGCATCAAATTCGTGTGATGCGAGCGGCCCGCAATGCACTGCGCCAGTTGCAGTGCATTGCTGGCTGATTATTGGCCAAGCATACACTGTGACCCGCATGCTTGGCCAATCAAAGAGCCAGCGGCGAGGAGAGCAATAATTGGCCACAGGCAGGATGCCTGTGGTCAATTATAGCTCAGGGGGTTTAGTACACGCCCCACAGTATAAAAGGCCTCCGCGCCGGCGGCCTCGCATATTGTGTTGTGTTCCAGCGTCAGTGTCATGTGCTGCTGACTGCTGACATTATGTGCTATGATTCTGGGGATTAGTGTGTGCGTGCTGTTAGTACAGAATTGCAGTATCACATCTGGGGGGTGTCTATAGTATACCTGTGAAGGGGCGCATGTTTCCTGTGTTTAGAACTGTCCCTGCAAAAAGTGTCATTTTTGCAGGAAACAAAGCTATTTAAAATCACTCGCGGCTAATGTATTGACGGCTCCCCTAACACAGAGAACAGTCATTCATTGAAAGCCATTCATAAAAAAAAAGTCATTGATAAAAAATAGAAAAAATTAAAAAAAAAATCGTGGGGGTCCCCCCAAATTCAATAACCAGGCCCTTCAGGTCTGCTATGGATATTAAGGGGGACCCCAGCCAAAAAGAAAATGGCGTGGAGTCCCTCTCAAAATCCATACCAGACCCTTGAGGTCTGGGATGGATTTTAAGGGGAACCCCAGCCAAAAAAAATGGCGTGGGGTCCCCCTCAAAATCCATACCAGACCCTTATCCGAGCACGCAACCTGGCAGGCCACAGGAAAAGAGGGGGGGACGAGAGCGCCCCCCCTCCCGCCTGAACCGTACCAGACCACATGCCCTCAACATTGGGAGGGTGCTTTGGGGGTCTGAGACCCCCAAAGCACCTTGTCCCCATGTTGATGAGGACAAGGGCCTCTTCCCCACAACCCTGGCCATTGGTTGTGGGGGTCTGCGGGCAGGGGGGCTTATCGGAATATGGAAGCCCCCTTTAACAAGGGGACCCCCAGATCCCGGCCCCCCCTGTGTGAAATGGTAAGGGGGTACAAAAGTACCCCTACCATTTCACCAAAAAAGTGTCAAAAATTGTAAAAATTACAGGAGACGGTCTTTGACAATTCCTTTATTAAAATCTTCTTTCTTCTGGTCTTCCTTCTTCCTTTCTTCATCCTTCGGTTTCTTCATCTTCTTCTTCCGGCATCTTCTTCCATCTTCTTCTTCCATCATCTTTTTCCTCCGATCAGCTTCTTCTTGCTCTGGTCTTCTCGTCCGGCATCTTCTTCCATGGCGTCGGCGTCACTTCTGGGCCACTCCGCGCAATAGGAGACTCCCGCTGTGTGAGGCTTCGCTGCGTCTGACAGGTCTTTTATAACGGAGGGCAGGGTCACCTGGTAACCCTGCCCCCCTCTGACGTCATGGTGACGTCCTCCGTTATAAAAGACCTGTCAGACGCAGCGAAGCCTCACACAGCGGGAGCCTCCCATTGCGCGGAGCGGCCCAAGAAGAGACCCGGACGCCGTGCAAGAAGATGCCGGACGAGAAGACCAGAGCAAGAAGAAGCGGATCGGAGGAAGAAGATGATGGAAGGAGAAGATGAAGAAACCGAAGGATTAAGAGAGGAAGAAGGAAGAAGACCAGAAGAAAGAAGATTTTAATAAAGGAATTGTCAAAGACCGTCTCCTGTCATTTTTACAATTTTTGACACTTTTTTGGTGAAATGGTAGGGTACCCCCTTACCATTTCACACAGGGGGGGGGCGGGATCTGGGGGTCCCCTTGTTAAAGGGGGCTTCCAGATTCCGATAAGCCCCCCGCCCGCAGACCCCCACAACCAATGGCCAGAGTTGTGGGAAAGAGGCCCTTGTCCTCATCAACATGGGGGCAAGGTGCTTTGGTCTCAGACCCCCAAAGCATCCTCCCAATGTTGAGGGCATGTGGCCTGGTACGGTTCAGGAGGGAGGGGGGCGCTCTCGTCCCCCCCTCTTTTCCTGCGGCCTGCCAGGTTGCGTGCTCGGATAAGGGTCTGGTATGGATTTTGAGGGGGACCCCACGCCATTTTTTTTGGCTGGGGTTCCCCTCAAAATCCATACCAGACCCTTGAGGTTTTCTTTGTTACCATCAATAAGACATGCCGTAAAATACAAAAAAATAAACCATAGTTATCTCTGCCTCCAAATATTTATCTAAAATTGAACAAGGGATTAAAAACAATCGCATGGGTAAATGTACACAACAAGCATATGATCAGCTCCCCACGCTGACACAAAAGGCACGAAAAACCTATACGCGTTGCGCCCTCCTCATGGGCTTCTTCAGCACATCCTTCAAGAGGTTGAATTACCCTTTTGAAAAGAAAGATAGGATGTGCCAGAGAATGACGGTTTCATTGATGAGGAAGCTCTGAGGGAGTGGTATGAATTCTTTAACTCTAAAGGTTTAGATCTACACAGTTTCCTTTTAAAAAGGAAACAGAGGAAAATGAGGTTACTTGAGAGTTGAGACCCATATTACAGAGTTAAAAAGAAAGGTGGAGCCATTGAAAGATAACCCTGATTTTGTTAGACTCTCTGAATTAAAGAATAAAACTGTAAAATGGGATAAGGATATTAAAGAAAAAAAAATAAAGTTTTTAAGAGACACAGTGAATTTATAAGAAAAACAAAGTTTTTAAAGGGCAATTAAAAGTAGGAGATAACAATATTCCCTCACAACCCTCTACCCCTGGAGAAAATAGACAGGTAAAAAAAAAGACACCTGCTGAAGAAACCATCAGGTAGGCATAACGCGTATAGGTGGACAGAGCCTATTACGGAGCCTATTACTTTTTTTTTTTCTTGCCTTTTGGTGAACTGGTCATATGCTTGTTTTACATGTACCAATGTGAGTTTTATTAATCCCTTTTAAATAAATGTTTGGAAGCAGAGAGCAGCATGTTTTATTGATGATCAGGAACCAAGAAGTGAAATAGCGTGATTCAGGGGTGATGGTGGAAGGAGTGTCCCAGTACCATCTAGTGAGGAATACACTAAGGCTATGATGACTCTGTAGTGGGGTTAGATACTGAAGACGAGCGGGCACTTTATAAGAAGGTGGTGGGCACCAAACACATGAGAAGAAAAATGTATGCAATTACATGAACTGTCACTTTATGTTCACACTGCGGTTGAATTTTAATACACAAGACTTTGTATTTTGAATTTTCATTTGATTATTTAATTTATAGTTATGTTTTTCACTATATGACTGTGCTGCACGTATATTTTTCACTTTATATTGATGAGGAGAGTTTATGTGAAAATTCTCTATGCAGGTGCTAGCAGCAGGGCTGTCTTTAATATTGATTGGACCCTGGGCAAAACTTTTCTTGCAGTTTTGCTTTCCACCTGCTCTGAGACATACAATAATTAGCATCTAGACTCAAAATCAGTTTACTGAATCAGATCAGGCAGCTATTGCGATTGGTGGCCAGAGGTTACCGTGTATCATTACCGCTTACTGACTGGTTGCTAGAGGTTACAGCACACATTACGGCTCACTGATTGGTTGCTAGAGGTTACAGCACATGATTTCTGCTTGTTGATTGGTTGTTAGAGATTACTGTGGATATGACCTCAGGGGGGCATGATATACATATCAATGCCGCCGGCCTCCGCTATTTACATATGCATGCCGGCGCTATTTACATATGAATGTCGTAATTTACATGTAAACACAGGGTCTGCAGGTGAGTCATCTGTACACAACAATAGGGCAGAGCTGGGCATTTGTAGCAGCACTTCACACTGAGATATTGGGACACAGCACAGGACTAAAACCTCAAAAGGGAAGAGGGAATTTAAACCAGGATAGTTGGCAAGTATGAGGCAGCTGCTTTGGGCCCCACAACAATGACAGGGCCCAGGGAAGCTGCCCCTTTTGCCCTGTCTTAAAAACGGCCCTGGCTAGAAGCAGTCTGAGCCTAATCTAGAAGGCAGAGTGTTTATTTGATGATTGTTTGCACACATATCTGTGTTTTTTTGATTGTACCATAACTGCTTTAACTATATGAAAACAAAAACACAGATCACATTGACATGGTAAATAGTAATGGAGGAGGCTAAATACTGTAATTCAATGATGATATTATTTAACGATTATAATTTATATGTGGGGCACAATCAAGAAATCTTTAGATCTCAGTTTTACCACATTTTAACACATTGTTTTCTCAAGTACATACAAGAAACATACATATCATTTAACTCGGTCAAGAAAGATAATTTTCCCAATGTGTAATTTTGTTGATTTATTTAACAAGTAAAAATTTGAACTGCTATTTTCATTTTATATTTATCAGATTCTAAAACTAAGAATATTTTTATATATTGCAGGTATATTTTCTCTGGTGTCATTCAAAGGATGTGATCAAATCTTTCAAAAAACTTGAAAGGTGAGCAAGTTAATGTCCTTGTACTAAAAAAACAATGCAATTCTGTTCAGTTTTCTGCAGAGGAACATCCCCCCCCCCCACAAATGGACTTGCCCATAGTAGTCAGAAGGCTTCTGTCCATTTTTAACCTGCACTAGAAACATGATAGAAACATGATAGGTGTAATCTGATTGGTTGCTGGATGAACACATACTGTACAGCAGAATCATAATGTCATGTGGTATCTTGTCCAAAAACTCTTGTTTTTCGTTTTGGATAAACTCTGCTGGAGAGATATTTCTTGTCTATAGTCCTGGTGGCCACTGGGACAGAAAGTGATGGGACTTCCAAAATGTTATAGTTTTTACCAGAACAGAATCATTCAATGAAGACAACTACTTAACGCTAAACTCGCTCGCTCCCTCGCCAATGTCTATATCTTCACCCAATTTTATTCTTCACCCATCTTGATTGTTGTAACTCATGCACATGGGAGCTCATTCATTCCAGCACCGAGAATTGCTGCATATGTACACTGAGCTGCGCAAAGGGAATTCAGGCAGCAAGAAAGATTACTAACCGTAGTTCCCTACTACTGTATATTCAAACCTAACAAAAAAAAAAAGTTTGGGCTCTAGCTACACTTCAAGGCTATGGTCAATTCAAACATATGAGTACTCTGAATTGTTCAAAGATGAAAGCTAACCAATAATTACCACATGCCATTCTTTTTCTGCACACAATGAGATTATCGGACTAAATAATTCTCTGGGTTTTTTTTTTGGATGCTAATCTCCATATTGAAAACAATAGGTTACTAAAGTACGCATATTCTCGTATGACAGAATAAAAACTGTACTGATTAAACGAAAATCGTATGATCTAGTATCGTATGAGATAGATCTTTGTGTTTGTCCCTTCGGAAAATTTCAGACAGCTGTGTACTAACGATCAGATTATCATACGATCGATTTGAAAGCGGTGTTTTTTGTACAATATTCTGATTGTGTGTACGGGGCTTTAGACCCCTTTCACACTGAAGGCGCTTTTCAGGTATTTTAACGCTAAAAATACCGCCTGTAAAGCACCTGAAAAGCGCCTCTCAAGCCTACCTAGTGTAAAGGCTTTTACACTGGGGTGTGCGCTTGCAGGACCGAAAAAAAAAAAGTCCTGCAAGCAGGATTTTTTGGGTGGTGCGGGATCGGTGTACACCACTCCTAAATTGCCTCTGCCATTGAAATCAGTGGGCAGCGCTGCTGAAGCGCTTGCAAAGCGCTTTTGGCAGCGGTGCTTTGCAGGCGCTTTAAACCCCTTGTTAAGCCCTTCTTTGGGGTTAAAAGTGCCCCGCTCCTGCCCGCACAGTGCCGGTAAAGTGCCGCTAAAACTAGTGGCGCTTTACCGCTGACGCGGCCCCGCTAGCAGTGTGAAAGGGGTCTTAGGGCTGAACTACAGTTGAGATTTTAACCACATATAAGCACATACAGTATCTCACAAAAGTGAGTAAACCCCTCACATTTTTGTAAATATTTTATTATATATTTTCATGTGACAACACTGAAGAAATTACACTTTGCTACAATTTAAAGTAGTGAGTGTACAGCATGTATAACAGTGTAAATTTGCTGTCCCCTCAAAATAACTCAACACAGCCATTAATGGCTAAACCGCTGGCAAAAAAAAAGTGAGTACACCCCTAAGTGAAACTGTCCAAATTGGGCCCAATTAGCCATTTTCCCTCCCCGGTGTCATGTGACTGGTTAGTGCTACAAGGTCTCAGGTGTGAATGGGGAGCAGGTGTGTTAAATTTGGTGTTATCACTCTCATTAAACATGGCACCTCATGGCAAAGAACTTTCTGAAGATCTGAAAAAATGAATTATTGCTCTACATAAAGATGGCCTAGGCTATAAGAAGATTGCCAAGACCCTGAAACTGAGCTGCAGCACAGTGGCCAAGACCATACAGTGATTTAACAGGACAGGTTTCAGTCAGAACAGGCCTTGCCATGGTCAACCAAAGAAGTTGAGTGCACATGCTCAGCGTCATATCCAGAGGTTGTCTTTGGGAAATACAGTGGTGTGAAAAAGTGTTTGCCCCCTTCCTCATTTCCTGTTCCTTTGCATGTTTGTCACACTTAAGTGTTTCGGAACATCAAACCAATTTAAACAATAGTCAAGGACAACACAAGTAAACACAAAATGCAATTTGTAAATGAAGGTGTTTATTATTAAAGGTGAAAAAAAATCCAAACCATCATGGCCCTGTGTGAAAAAGTGATTGCCCCCTAAACCTAATAACTGGTTGGGCCACCCTTAGCCGCAACAACTGCAACCAAGCGTTTGCGATAACGTGCAATGAGGCTTTTACAGCGTCCTGGAGGAATTTTGGCCCACTCATCTTTGCAGAATTGTCCTAATTCAGTTACATTAGAGGGTTTTCGAGCATGAACGGCCTTTTTAAGGTCATACCACAACATCTCAATAGGATTCAGGTCAGGACTTTGGCTAGGCCACTCCAAAGTCTTCATTTTGTTTTTCTTCAGCCATTCGATGGTGGACTTGCTGGTGTGTTTAGGATCATTGTCCTGCTGCAGAACCCAAGTTCGTTTCAGCTTGAGTACACGAACAGATGGTCGGACATTCTCCTTCAGGATCTCTTGGTAGACAGCAGATTTCCTAGTTCCTTTTATCACGGCAAGTCTTCCAGGTCCTGAAGCAGCAAAACAGCCCCAGACCATCACACTACCACCACCATATTTTACTGTTGGTATAATGTTCTTTTTCTGAAATGCAGTGTTCCTTCTACGCCAGATATACTTGGACACACACCTTCCAAAGAGTTCCACTTTTGTCTCATCGGTCCACAGAATGTTGTCCCAAAAGTCTTGGGGATCATCAAGATGTGTTGTGGAGAAATTGAGACGAGCTTTGATGTTCTTTTTGCTCAGCAGTGGTTTTCTCCTTGGAACTCTGCCATGCAGGCCATTTTTGCCCAGACTTTTCCTGATGGTGGAGGCATGAACGCTGACCTTAACTGAGGCAAGTGAGGCCTGCAGTTCCTTGGACGTTGTTGTGGGGTCTTTTGTGACCTCTTGGATGAGTCGTCGCTGCGCTCTTGGGGTAATTTTGGGCGGCCGGCCACTCCTGGGAAGGTTCACCACTGTTCCATGTCTTCGCCATTTGTGGATAATGGCTCTCACTGTGGTTCGCTGGATTCCCAAAGCTTTGGAAATGGCTTTATAACCCTTTCCAGACTGATAGATCTCAATTACTTTCTTTCTCAATTGTTCCTGAATTTCTTTGGGTCTCGGCATGATGTGTAGCTTTTAAGGATCTTCTGGTGGACCTTACTGTGTCAAGCAGCTCCTATTTAAGTGATGCCTTGATTGTGAACAGGTGTGGCAATAATCAGGCCTGGGTGTGGCTAGAGAAATTGAACACAGGTGTGGACAACCACAGTTATAGTATGTTTTAACAAGGGGGGCAATCACTTTTTCACACAGGGCCATGATGGTTTGGATTTTTTTTCACCTTTAATAATAAACACCTTCATTTACAAATTGCATTTTGTGTTTACTTGTGTTGTCCTTGACTATTGTTTAAATTGGTTTGATGTTCCGAAACACTTAAGTGTGACAAACATGCAAAGGAACAGGAAATGAGGAAGGGGGCAAACACTTTTTCACACCACTGTAGATGTATGAGTGCTGCCAACATTGCTGCTGAGGTTGAAGGGTTGGGGGCGGCAACCAGGTGAAGAGTACAAAGACAAGTGTGTCTTGCCTACCGTCAAGCATGGTGGTGGGAGTGTCATGGTCTGGGGCTGCATGAGTGCTGCCGGCACTAGGGAGCTACAGTTCATTGTGGAAACCATGAATGCCAACATGTACTGTGACATAATGAAGCGGAGCATGATTCCCTCCCTTCAGAGACTGGGCTGCAGGGCAGTATACCAACATGATAAGGACCCCAAACACACCTCCAAGACGACCACTGCCTTGCTAAGGAAAGCTGAGGGTAAAGGTGATGACTGGCCAAGCATGTCCCCAGACCTAAATCCTATTGAGCATCTGTGGGGCATCCTCAAACGGAAGGTGGAGGAGCGCAAGGTCTCTAACATCCACCAGCTCTGTGATGTCGTCATGGAGGAGTGGAAGAGGAATCCAGTGGCAACCTGTGAAGCTCTGGTGAACTCCATGCCCAAACAGTTCTGGAAAATAATGGCGGCCACACAAAATCTTGACACTTCGGGCCTAATTTGGACATTTTCACTTAGGGGTGTACTCACTTTCGTTGCCAGCATTTTAGACATTAATGGCTGTGTGTTGAGTTATTTTGAGGGGACAGCAAATTTACATTTTACAATTTTACAATTTTGTTATACAATCTGTACACACACTACATTGTAGCAAAGTGTAATTTCTTCAGTATTGTAACATGAAAAGATAGAATAAAATATTTATAAAAATGTGAGGAGTGTACTCACTTTATGACCAGGCCATTTTTTGCGATATGACACTGCGTTATTTTAACTGACAATTGTGTGGTCATGCAATGCTGTACCCAAATAAGATTTATGTCCTTTTTTCTCACAAATAGCGCTTTCTTTTGGTGGTATTTGATCACCACTGCATTTTTTTTATTTTTGCGCTAGAAACAAAAAAATCCCAATAAGCATATATTAAGCATCTACAAACTATAGTATATATTTATGGATTTTTTTTTTATACTAGTAATGGCGGCGATCAGCGACTGTCAAAACACTAATACAGTGATCGGTGCTAAAAACATGCACTGTCACTGTACTAATGACACTGGCTGGGAAGGGGGTTAAACATCTAGGGCGATTAAAGGGTTAACTGTGTGCCTACACAGATTGCTGCTTTTACTAGGGAAAGAGACGGATTTTATTCTCTGCTTTGCCGGTGTCACTTCACATTTGTCTACCCATCACAGTTTGCTACCCACTGGAGTGCGCATGCGTGACGCCGCCATATGCGTTACAACACACTTTGCCACAGGGCCCCTCTCCACGCTTCGGGTACGGTTTTGCTTCATTTGGCAAAATTATAATCTAACTCTATGTCCACTTGGATGGTGGGGCTTGAACCTGGGGTGTGGCCACAAAATTCTGCGCAAGTGCAGATCGCCACAGTGTTGGAAAGCATATGGCGGCGTCACAAATGCGCAGTCCAGTGGGTAGCCAAATGTAATGGGTTGCCATATGTGACGAAACACCGGGACACAAAATCCATCCCTTGTCTCCTGTCAGAACGGAGATTTGCCTTGTTTACATAGGAAGATATCCATTCTGTGTGTTTTACTGATGATCGGCGGGTACTGGCGGACGTCCTGTGCCCGGCACCCACAGATCGGCTTCTGCTGAAATTAATCACAGCAGAAGCAGAGTGCACCCACCCCCCTGTCGGCAGAAGTGCAGAATCACCTATATATACGTGATCCTGCACAGGAGGGCCGCCATGTACCAGTAAATCTGCTATTGGGGGTGTCCGGAAGTGGTTAAAATCAGTGTATAGCAAATGCAGCATTTTTCATTAAGGGGTTAAAATTTCATACTCACATCTCCTGTTTCGTTAAGCCGCTAGTAAATAAGCCTGTACTTCTTTTGGGAATAAATGCAATGCCTTGCTGTTGCTCTGTCAACACAGTTTGGTGTCATTAATTGGCTACAGTTAGCCCTCATAAGTCAGAAATTGTAGGTTCCTCAAATGAAATCTGTGCTTTGTGCAATCTTTGGGGACTAGGAACAACAAGGCTTGGAAATAAAGTATACAGGCTAGAGATGAGGATGGAACATGACGAAAGGAACATTAACTTTCACAATGTGAACTTTTGTGTCCCAAACTGCTTTTTCAAAGACTCACGCAATGTTATTGCAACTTGATATAAGGCTGTATAAAGAAGGGAATGGTGTTTACTGATGCATGGCATACGTGAATGCTTAAAGGAACCTACAGAGAAATTCATTATTTTTTTGCATTTTGCTATGGAATGTGAATAGCTTAACTCCATGCTTTAATAATCATGATATATGTTTGGGGATAAGTATCCTTTTATCACATAATAACATACTTAAAGTGGTTGTAAACCCTTACTTACAGACCACTTTTTTCTACAGGTAAGCCTATAATAAGGATTACCTGTGGCTACCCAGGATATCTCCTAAACCTGCAAGTTTTAAGACATATCCCCTGTATTTGCATGTGCCGATGTTATTGGCACATCTGCACTGACACAAACAGAAGCAATGGCACGTATGTGCCGTTGCTTTATGTGAGTGGGCCATTACCGCGTGCGCAAGTGACGTCATCACGGCTCCGGCCAATTTCAACGATGGAGCCGCAATACCCATAAGTAACCCCCGGGAGTGATGTCGCCGGCCGGTGCTGTGTACAGGCACTGCAGCGAGGGCTTCGATCTCAGGTGTGTATTACATAATGAGCTAGTATGCTATGCTATGCATACTAACTCATTATGCCTTTGTCCTGCAGGTGTTAGTTTTTTATTTATTTTTTTTAAAGTGGGTTTACAACCACTTTATCCACCTCAATACAGGGCATTTTCACCCCCTTCCTGCCCAAGCCATTTTTCAGCGCTGTCACACTTTGAATGACAATTGCGCGGTCATGCAACACTGTACCCAGATGAAATTGTTATCATTTTTTCCCCACAAATAGAGTTTTCTTTTGGTGGTATTTGATCACCTCTGCAGTTTAGATTTTTTGCGCTATAAACAAAAAAGTGACAAGTTTGAAAAAAAAACACAATATTTTTTGTTTTATTTTTATTTTTTTATTTTTTTTAAACAGTTTAGGCCGATATGTATTCTTCTACATATTTTTGGTAAAAAAAAACGCAATAAACGTATATAGATTGGTTTGCACAAAAGTTATAGCGTCTACAAAATACGGGATAGATTTTTAACATTTTTATATTTATTTTTTTACCAGTAATGGCGGCGATCTGCGATTTTTATCGTGACTGCGATATTTTGCGGCGGACATATCGGACACTTTTGACACATTTTTGGGACCATTCAGGGGTCACAGACCCCCAAAGCACCCCCAAAGCACCCTCCCAATGTTGAGGGCATGTGGCCTGGTACGGTTCAGGAGGGGGGGGGCTCTCGCCCCCCCTCTTTTCCTGCGGCCTGCCAGGTTGCGTGCTCGGATAAGGGTCTGGTATGAATTTTGAGGGGGGCCCCACACCATTTTTTTTTTTTTTTTGGCCGGGGTTCCCCTTAAAATTCATCCCAGACCTGAAGGGTCTGGTATGGATATTTAGGGGGACCCCCACGTCATTTTTTTTTAAATTTTTTTTATCAATGACTTTTTTTTTATCAATGACTTTCAATGAATGACTGTTCTCTGTGTTACGGGAGCCGGAAATTCATTAGCCGCAGATGGCTGCCTTAGATGACACAACAGGCCAGAAGGGTAAAGGTGGTTTAGTGTGCTACTGCAGTGCTATACTAACACAGCACGCACACAAACTAACTACTCCTGCAGGTGGCTGGATTGGTAGAGATTGAGATTTGAGAACAGCACTGAGAAGAATAAACTACCCTGCCTATTTTTTCTCTTTCCCTACACTAATCCCCAGAATCCACAAGCAGATAATGCAGATGAATCAAAACGGCAGATAATGCACAAGCAGACACTGTACAGAACTGTCTCTCACTGTTCCTAACGCCGGAACACACTACATGAGGCCGCCGGCGCGGCGGCCTTATATAGTGTGGGGCGTGTACTAAACCCCCTGAGCTATAATTGGCCACAGGCATCCTGCCTGTGGCCAATTATTGCTCTCCTCGCCGCTGGCTCTATGATTGGCCAAGCATGTGGGGTCACAGTGCATGCTTGGCCAATCATCAGCCAGCAATGCACTGCATTGTGGACCGTTCGCATCACACGAATTTAATGCGAACGGCCCACATAGTTCTGGGCTCGACGAGCGGTCGAACGGCCAATGTTCGATTTGAACATGGGTTCGAATCGAACACCGGGCCCATCCCTAAGTGAGGCCTAGTCGTTACTGCTCCCCTCCACCATCACTAGAGTGAGCGCTCAAATGCTGAGCTATGAGCTACTGCATCAGAGGAGAGAAAGAATATGTGAGGGGTTTGAATCAGAGAAAGAGCTCACTCTAGTGATGGTGGTGGTGAGCAGCGACAACAAGGCCTCACTTAGCAACGTCCTGGGAGTATTCCAGTCAGGCTTCATAAGGTATGTAAATGGCCTACACGTATAGCAAGAACATTATTCATCTTTAGTCAGAGCTGCACAGTTTTGTTTTGTTTGTTTGTCTACAAACATCCCTTACCTGCATAGGCAGGGGAACTATCCTTTTAACTACTTTTTTTTAAAAGAGTACTTCAGGCATTCTTTGCTCAGACACAACCTAGCACAGACCAACAACACATAGTCCAACAATTCCACATATAGTTCACCGTCCTGCAGATTGCAGCCCGGGTCACTGAGGCACTTCAAGGCACCCCACTCTCCTTGCAGGTCCAGGCCAAGCAAATGAACAATTTTCCACAAGGACCTCACAGCTCTGATTCCCTACGTTAAAGAGCTTTAGCTCCGACTCAGTAGACCTGTACAGAGTGACCACTCTTCCACAGATAGAGCAAGGATTATTAACTTTTTGGCAAAAGACAGGCTTTTCTATTTTGGCTGTAACTGCTTTGTAGAGGAAACAAACTGACACATCTTGCGTTGATGCACCCAGAATGTGTTTAGCTCATTTAAAGTAGTACTATAAGCAAAACTTTCTTTATTTTCATTTTGGATAAAATAAGGGAGGGTTATAACCCCTGTAATATTTTGTTTTTCACCATCTGTGACCCATTGTGGAGATTTCCCTTCACTTCCTGACCCATAGCCAAACGGGAAGTGACAGGAAATCCCTGCAATAAGAAAATTCCTTGGGGACCTCCAGGTTACAAGAACTAGTGTCCCCACTGGAAGATTTCCCCTACTTTTTTGGGGAAAACACAAAATTTGGGATTTCCTTTTACTTTCACTTTTAATGATAATGGTACACAGGACAACTAGAGAGGGGGAATCTCCCTATCAGAGGCACAGACAGCAATAAAAACTGACAAGTGTTTGAATCCCTCTCCCCTCTATCGAAAAACTTAAAAAAAGTTTGCTTTTAGTTATGTAGCACTGACCCCCGAAGGAGCTGCTGGTTTTATTTGGGCTTACCGTTGCCTTCTTCACCTCGCCTGCCCAAGAATTGCAAAAACTGACACTGGATCCGCTTTGGGATTTTTATTTGCAAAAGGTTAGACAAACAGTCTCTCAATGAAGGGTAGAGGGTTTAGGAAGAAGTTCAGGTACTCTTGGAACTGCTCAAAACTGATAGTCTCTCACTTTAGAAATCCAGAGAATAGCCACTCACAACTGGATTATCACAACCCGGATAGACCTAATCTCACTAGGCCTAGCAGCCGGTGAAGTGTTAGATAAAGTAAAGTCTCTGCCACAGACTTGGTTGTAGAACACTTGTGAATAAAGTCTCTGCCACAGACTTGGTTGTAACTGAGGGATTATGTAATTTTAGAGAGCTATCATATGGTACCAGTATCTTGCAGCAGGTCTGGCGATACCGTATGAGTGTAGATCCATTTGGTGTCCTTCAACTGAGCCTCCAGGCTTCTTCTTGAAAGCCAGCCTTAGCACATGGCTTCCTCCCGAAGAGTCCTCCCCTGGATGCTTCTCCAGTTGCTGGGCCTCTCCTAGCTGAGACGGCACCAGACCACTTTTGGACAATTTTAGCCCAGACTTCCATTCGGGCTTGTCCCTGCAGTTGCTTCGCCTCAGGCTATCCATCCCCGAGACTCGGAATTGCATGGATCCACACCCCAGGCCAGGAGGGCCACGGGGGCTGGTCAGGAGGACCAGGACCAACAGACAGAAAATGGCTTCTGGACCAGAACCCAGAAACACGTGATGTCAGTACCTTAAGTACCCTCTGCCAGAATGCACAGCAAGACGACACCCCCACTGAGCTGATTCCGAGAGAGACTGGCACTCAATGCGCCCAGCCAAACCGCGTCTCACACTTGCCGAAGGTGACAGCGACACCCGTTGCCAAGAGGAACCCAGTGCAATCCAGCTAGACTGGCACTAAAACCACAATTTGGTATAGTCAAAACCAAACTGCAGTTTTAGGAAGTTTTAAATAGAAAAACATATAGCGCGTGCTCTTCAGGAGTCCCGCGCTACAGTTATACTTTAAGTTACACCCTCCAACATCCAAAAGACATTGGTACACAAATGTGATCTGAAACAAAAGATCTACATAAAAAAATAAACATTTCCTTCTGGAACTGAAACATAAATGGTACCATTTAGTAAGCTTCCATACGGCAGGTGGGCACGTGGCAATTTGAAACTACCTACTAGGGATGGGCCCGGTGCTCGATGCGAA
The DNA here is from genome assembly GCA_028564925.1 of Lithobates sylvaticus. NCBI lineage: Eukaryota > Metazoa > Chordata > Amphibia > Anura > Ranidae > Lithobates > Lithobates sylvaticus. Next base: position 697,173,060 of record CM053026.1, on the reverse strand, counting down.
CCCACGTTCGCATCGAGCACCGGGCGTTCGCTCGCTCGGCGAGCCCAGAACTATTTTGGCCGCTCGCATCACGTTCGTGTGTTGCGCGCGGCCCCGCAATGCATTGCGGCCGGCGCGGCCGGCGCAGTGCATTGCTGGCTGATGATTGGCCAAGCATGCACTGTGACCCCGCATGCTTGGCCAATCACAGCCCCGGAAACTCGAAGAGCCATAATTGGCTACAGGCAGGACGCCTGTAGCCAATTACAGCTCAGGGGCTGTAGTACACGCCACCCCCTATAAAAGGCCGCCACGCCGTCTGCACCGGTCACATGCTGTTCCGGCGCAGATTGAGCAGGCTGATTCTGTGACACTCTGCTGGATTTAGTTAGGTAGAGAGATTCACTTACAGAGATTGAGTTAGATAGATTCAGTTACAAAGATTGATTGAGAAAGAGGGGCTTGTAGTGTGTTCGTGGCAGGCAGGCAGAGCTCCTATATTTTGTTACCAGAAGCACCTATAGGACTTGTAGTGTGTTCGTGGCAGGCAGGCAGAGCTCCTATATTTTGTTACCAGAAGCACCTATAGGACTTGTAGTGTGTTCGTGGCAGGCAGGCAGAGCTCCTATATTTTGTTACCAGAAGCACCTATAGGACTTGTAGTGTGTTCGTGGCAGGCAGGCAGAGCTCCTATATTTTGTTACCAGAAGCACCTATAGGACTTGTAGTGTGTTCGTGGCAGGCAGGCAGAGCTCCTATATTTTGTTCCCAGAAGCACCTATAGGACTTGTAGTGTGTTCGTGGCAGGCAGGCAGAGCTCCTATATTTTGTTCCCAGAAGCACCTATAGGACTTGTAGTGTGTTAGTCCCATCACACACACAGAGCTATATTTTGTTCCCAGAAGCACCTATAGGACTTGAAGTGTGTTAGTCCCATCACACACACAGAGCTATATTTTGTTCCCAGAAGCACCTATAGGACTTGAAGTGTGTTAGTCCCATCACACACACAGAGCTATATTTTCTTCCCAGAGGCACCTATAGGACTTGAAGTGTGTTAGTCCCATCACACACACAGAGCTATATTTTGTTCCCAGAGGCACCTATAGGACTTGAAGTGTGTTAGTCCCATCACACACACAGAGCTATATTTTGTTCCCAGAAGCACCTATAGGACTTGAAGTGTGTTAGTCCCATCACACACACAGAGCTATATTTTGTTCCCAGAAGCACCTATAGGACTTGAAGTGTGTTAGTCCCATCACACACACAGAGCTATATTTTGTTCCCAGAAGCACCTATAGGACTTGAAGTGTGTTAGTCCCATCACACACACAGAGCTATATTTTGTTCCCAGAAGCACCTATAGGACTTGAAGTGTGTTAGTCCCATCACACACACAGAGCTATATTTTGTTCCCAGAAGCACCTATAGGACTTGAAGTGTGTTAGTCCCATCACACACACAGAGCTATATTTTGTTCCCAGAAGCACCTATAGGACTTGAAGTGTGTTAGTCCCATCACACAGACCTTTATTTCCTTCCCAGAAGCACCTATAGGACTTGAAGTGTGTTAGTCCCATCACACACACAGAGCTATATTTTGTTCCCAGAAGCACCTATAGGACTTGAAGTGTGTTAGTCCCATCACACACACAGACCTTTATTTTCTTCCCAGAAGCACCTATAGGACTTGAAGTGTGTTAGTCCCATCACACACACAGAGCTATATTTTGTTCCCAGAAGCACCTATAGGACTTGAAGTGTGTTAGTCCCATCACACAGACCTTTATTTCCTTCCCAGAAGCACCTATAGGACTTGAAGTGTGTTAGTCCCATCACACACACAGAGCTATATTTTGTTCCCAGAAGCACCTATAGGACTTGAAGTGTGTTAGTCCCATCACACACACAGAGCTATATTTTGTTCCCAGAAGCACCTATAGGACTTGAAGTGTGTTAGTCCCATCACACAGACCTTTATTTCCTTCCCAGAAGCACCTATAGGACTTGAAGTGTGTTAGTCCCATCACACACACAGAGCTATATTTTGTTCCCAGAAGCACCTATAGGACTTGAAGTGTGTTAGTCCCATCACACACACAGAGCTATATTTTTCTTCCCAGAAGCACCTATAGGACTTGAAGTGTGTTAGTCCCATCACACACACAGAGCTATATTTTGTTCCCAGAGGCACCTATAGGACTTGAAGTGTGTTAGTCCCATTACACACACAGAGCTATATTTTCTTCCCAGAAGCACCTATAGGACTTGAAGTGTGTTAGTCCTATCACACACACAGAGCTATATTTTGTTCCCAGAAGCACCTATAGGACTTGAAGTGTGTTAGTCCCATCACACACACAGAGCTATATTTTGTTCCCAGAAGCACCTATAGGACTTGAAGTGTGTTAGTCCCATCACACAGACCTTTATTTCCTTCCCAGAAGCACCTATAGGACTTGAAGTGTGTTAGTCCCATCACACACACAGAGCTATATTTTGTTCCCAGAAGCACCTATAGGACTTGAAGTGTGTTAGTCCCATCACACACACAGAGCTATATTTTGTTCCCAGAAGCACCTATAGGACTTGAAGTGTGTTAGTCCCATCACACACACAGAGCTATATTTTGTTCCCAGAAGCACCTATAGGACTTGAAGTGTGTTAGTCCCATCACACAGACCTTTATTTCCTTCCCAGAAGCACCTATAGGACTTGAAGTGTGTTAGTCCCATCACACACACAGAGCTATATTTTGTTCCCAGAAGCACCTATAGGACTTGAAGTGTGTTAGTCCCATCACACACACAGACCTTTATTTTCTTCCCAGAAGCACCTATAGGACTTGAAGTGTGTTAGTCCCATCACACACACAGAGCTATATTTTGTTCCCAGAAGCACCTATAGGACTTGAAGTGTGTTAGTCCCATCACACAGACCTTTATTTCCTTCCCAGAAGCACCTATAGGACTTGAAGTGTGTTAGTCCCATCACACACACAGAGCTATATTTTGTTCCCAGAAGCACCTATAGGACTTGAAGTGTGTTAGTCCCATCACACACACACAGAGCTATATTTTGTTCCCAGAAGCACCTATAGGACTTGAAGTGTGTTAGTCCCATCACACAGACCTTTATTTCCTTCCCAGAAGCACCTATAGGACTTGAAGTGTGTTAGTCCCATCACACACACAGAGCTATATTTTGTTCCCAGAAGCACCTATAGGACTTGAAGTGTGTTAGTCCCATCACACACACAGAGCTATATTTTCTTCCCAGAAGCACCTATAGGACTTGAAGTGTGTTAGTCCCATCACACACACAGAGCTATATTTTGTTCCCAGAGGCACCTATAGGACTTGAAGTGTGTTAGTCCCATTACACACACAGAGCTATATTTCCTTCCCAGAAGCACCTATAGGACTTGAAGTGTGTTAGTCCCATCACACACACAGAGCTATATTTTGTTCCCAGAAGCACCTATAGGACTTGAAGTGTGTTAGTCCCATCACACAGACCTTTATTTCCTTCCCAGAAGCACCTATAGGACTTGAAGTGTGTTAGTCCCATCACACACACAGAGCTATATTTTGTTCCCAGAAGCACCTATAGGACTTGAAGTGTGTTAGTCCCATCACACACACAGAGCTATATTTTGTTCCCAGAAGAACCTATAGGATTTGAAGTGTGTTAGTCCCATCACACACACAGAGCTATATTTTGTTCCCAGAAGCACCTATAGGACTTGAAGTGTGTTAGTCCCATCACACACACAGAGCTATATTTTGTTCCCAGAAGCACCTATAGGACTTGAAGTGTGTTAGTCCCATCACACACACAGAGCTATATTTTGTTCCCAGAAGAACCTATAGGACTTGAAGTGTGTTAGTCCCATCACACACACAGAGCTATATTTTGTTCCCAGAAGCACCTATAGGACTTGAAGTGTGTTAGTCCCATCACACACACAGAGCTATATTTTGTTCCCAGAAGCACCTATAGGACTTGAAGTGTGTTAGTCCCATCACACACACAGAGCTATATTTTGTTCCCAGAAGAACCTATAGGACTTGAAGTGTGTTAGTCCCATCACACACACAGAGCTATATTTTGTTCCCAGAAGAACCTATAGGACTTGAAGTGTGTTAGTCCCATCACACACACAGAGCTATATTTTGTTCCCAGAAGCACCTATAGGACTTGAAGTGTGTTAGTCCCATCACACACACAGAGCTATATTTTGTTCCCAGAAGCACCTATAGGACTTGAAGTGTGTTAGTCCCATCACACACACAGACCTTTATTTTCTTCCCAGAAGCACCTATAGGACTTGAAGTGTGTTAGTCCCATCACACAGAGCTCCTCTATTTTCTTTGCAGAAGCACCCATAGGACTTCTAGTGTGCTAGTGGCATCACACAGAGCTCCTATATATTCTTCTCAGCAGCACCCACAGGACTTCTAGTGTGTTAGTGGCATCACACAGAGCTCCTCTATTTTCTTTGCAGAAGCACCCACAGGACTTCTAGTGTGTTAGTGGCATCACACAGAGCTCCTCTATTTTCTTTGCAGAAGCACCCACAGGACTTCTAGTGTGTTAGTGGCATCACACAGAGCTCCTCTATTTTCTTTGCAGAAGCACCCATAGGACTTCTAGTGTGTTAGTGGCATCACACAGAGCTCCTATATATTCTTCTCAGCAGCACCCACAGGACTTCTAGTGTGTTAGTGGCATCACACAGAGCTCCTCTATTTTCTTTGCATAAGCACCCACAGGACTTCTAGTGTGTTAGTGGCATCACACAGAGCTCCTCTATTTTCTTTGCATAAGCACCCACAGGACTTCTAGTGTGTTAGTGGCATCACACAGAGCTCCTATATATTCTTCTCAGCAGCACCCACAGGACTTCTAGTGTGTTAGTGGCATCACACAGAGCTCCTCTATTTTCTTTGCATAAGCACCCACAGGACTTCTAGTGTGTTAGTGGCATCACACAGAGCTCCTCTATTTTCTTTGCAGAAGCACCCATAGGACTTCTAGTGTGTTAGTGGCATCACACAGAGCTCCTATATATTCTTCTCAGCAGCACCCACAGGACTTCTAGTGTGTTAGTGGCATCACACAGAGCTCCTCTATTTTCTTTGCAGAAGCACCCACAGGACTTCTAGTGTGTTAGTGGCATCACACAGAGCTCCTCTATTTTCTTAGCAGAAGCACCCATAGGACTTCTAGTGTGTTAGTGGCATCACACAGAGCTCCTCTATTTTCTTTGCAGAAGCACCCACAGGACTTCTAGTGTGTTAGTGGCATCACACAGAGCTCCTCTATTTTCTTAGCAGAAGCACCCATAGGACTTCTAGTGTGTTAGTGGCATCACACAGAGCTCCTCTATTTTCTTTGCAGAAGCACCCACAGGACTTCTAGTGTGTTAGTGGCATCACACAGAGCTCCTCTATTTTCTTTGCATAAGCACCCACAGGACTTCTAGTGTGTTAGTGGCATCACACAGAGCTCCTCTATTTTCTTTGCAGAAGCACCCATAGGACTTCTAGTGTGTTAGTGGCATCACACAGAGCTCCTATATATTCTTCTCAGCAGCACCCACAGGACTTCTAGTGTGTTAGTGGCATCACACAGAGCTCCTCTATTTTCTTTGCAGAAGCACCCACAGGACTTCTAGTGTGTTAGTGGCATCACACAGAGCTCCTCTATTTTCTTTGCAGAAGCACCCACAGGACTTCTAGTGTGTTAGTGGCATCACACAGAGCTCCTCTATTTTCTTTGCATAAGCACCCACAGGACTTCTAGGGTGTTAGTGGCATCACACAGAGCTCCTCTATTTTCTTTGCAGAAGCACCCATAGGACTTCTAGTGTGTTAGTGGCATCACACAGAGCTCCTATATATTCTTCTCAGCAGCACCCACAGGACTTCTAGTGTGTTAGTGGCATCACACAGAGCTCCTCTATTTTCTTTGCAGAAGCACCCATAGGACTTCTAGTGTGTTAGTGGCATCACACAGAGCTCCTATATATTCTTCTCAGCAGCACCCACAGGACTACCGACTACAATGGCTGAAAGACCGCCAAGGGGAGGCAGAGCGTGCAGAGCCAAGAACACAGGGCAGGCAGGCTCTGTTTCTAGTGGACGTGGCCGTGGACGTGGACGTGGTCGTGCATCGTCATCAGCACGTGGCCATGGGACACGCGCGTCTTTGTTTTCGGCAGCTGGACATGTGGAGCCGCATCATGCTGAAGGCTTGGTAGAATGGATGACCAAGCCCTCCTCATCCTCCTCATCCTCTCTCACCCAGGCTCAGGGTACTGACAGAGCATCATCAGCCACCCCTTCCCTAGACCCACCATGTCCTCCTGAGGAGTCCCCCGAACTCTTTGAGCACAGTGTTGGGTACATGCTCCAGGAGGATGCCCAACGATTCGAAGGCTCGGATGACGATACCCAGCTTGAGGAATCTGGCAGTACTGTTCCACCAGCTGCAGCTTACTGCCAGGTTTGCTCTAGTGGTGAAGAGGGAGGGGATGATGAGGTCACTGACTCCACGTGGGTGCCTCAAGGGAGAGAGGATGAGGAGGAGGACGAGGAGGAGGAGGATGCGGCGTCACATGTCCAACGAGGCAGGATGCCCCCTGGAGGCCAGGTAGAGGCCAGCACAGCAACTGTACAACACCGCAGAGCTCCGCCTGTGCAGGGCGCTGCCTCTGCACGTTATCAGAAAAGTTCTTTGGTGTGGGCCTTTTTTGAGACGAGTGCAGCAGATCGCACCACTGCTATTTGCAATATTTGTCTCAAGCGTATCTCGCGTGGCCAAAACATCAGCCGCTTGGGCACGACAAGCATGACCAGACATATGGCGACCTGCCATGCAGCTCGTTGGCAGGCACACATAAAAGACCCACACCAAAGAACTAAGCGGACCTCTCCTTGCTCCTCCTCAGCTGGGATCTCCATCCCCACTACACCTTCAGTCCTCTCTGAAAGCTGCTCTGAGAGGACTGAAGGTGTAGAATTAGGTGTGTCACAACCAAGTACTTGCAGTACACCGACGTCCGATTGCAGCAGGCAAATTTCCCTGCCCCAGCTGCTGGACCGTAGAAAGAAGTACACTCCCAGCCATCCACATGCCCAGCGGTTGAATGCTAGCCTTGCTAAATTGCTAGCACTTCAACTGCTGCCTTTTCAGTTGGTAGACTCGGCCCCCTTCCGTGAGTTTGTTCAATGTGCGGTTCCTCAGTGGCAGGTTCCCAAACGCCACTTTTTCTCGCGGAAGGCGATTCCGTCTCTCTACCGGCATGTGGAGGGCAATGTCCATGCCTCGCTGGACAGGGCGGTCAGCGGTAAGGTGCATATTACCGCTGACTCATGGTCCAGCAGGCATGGACAGGGACGGTACCTTTCTTTCACGGCCCATTGGGTCACTCTATTGGCAGCTGGGAGGGATGCAGGACAAGGTGCAGTAGTGTTGGAGGTTGTTCCGCCACCACGCCTCCAAAACGCGACTACTGCTACTGGTTGTGACACACCTCTCTCCTCCACCCCCTCCTCTTCTTCTTCCTCCAGTGCTCTGTCCTTGGAACCAGCGGTGCTCCGTAGGCGTACAAGGGGCTACGCAAGTACGCAGGCAAAAAGATGCCATGCCGTGCTTGCGCTGGTGTGTTTGGGGGACAGGAGCCACACTGGGCCAGAGGTTCTGGCAGCTCTGCAGGGGCAGGCCGAGAGGTGGTTGACGCCACGTCAGCTTAAGCCAGGAATGGTCGTTTCTGACAATGGCACCAACCTCCTCTCCGCCCTGCGACAGGGGCAGCTCACCCATGTGCCCTGCATGGCTCACGTCCTCAACCTGGTGGTGCAGCGGTTCTTGGGCAGGTTCCCAGGCTTACAGGATGTCCTGAGGCAGGCCAGGAAAGTCTGTGTGCATTTCCGCCGATCTTATAATGCCAGTGCTCGGCTGACTGAGCTGCAAAAGGAGCTGAACCTGCCCAAGAACCGCCTAATATGTGACATGCCCACCAGGTGGAACTCAACGTTGGCCATGCTGCAGCGACTGCACACGCAGCAGAGGGCCATCAATGAGTACCTTTGCGACTACGGCACCAGGACAGGGTCAGGGGAGCTTGTTTTTTTTCCCCCACGTCAGTGGAGCATGATCAGGGATGCATGCACTGTCCTCTCACCATTTGAGGAGGCCACGAGGATGGTGAGCAGTGACAGTGCATGCATCAGTGACACTGTCCCTCTTGTCCACCTGTTGGAGCATACGCTGCGTGGGATAATGGACAGGGCACTTGAGGCAGAACAGAGGCAGGAAGAGGAGGACTTCCTTGCCTCTCAAGGCCCCCTTTATCCGGACAGTGTTACTTCTGTCCCACCCATCACACAGGAAGAGGATGAGGAGGAGGAGGAGGAGGAGGATTGTGTGAGCATGGAGGTGGAGCCTGGCACTCAGCATCAGCAGCAGCAGTCTTTTAGGGATGATGTACAGTCCCAACAAACCAGTGGACTTGTACGTGGCTGGGAGGAGGTGGCTGGCGATCATGTCATCCTCAGTGACCCAGAAGACTCCGGACCGAATGCCTCAGCTAACCTACGCTGCATGGCCTCCCTGATCCTGCAAAGCCTGCGGAAGGATCCTCGTGTTCTTCGGATCAAGGAGAGGGACCATTACTGGCTGGCCACTCTCCTTGATCCGCGGTACAAGGGTAAGGTTGCGGACCTTATCTTGCCGTCGCAGAGGGAGCAGAGGATGAGACATCTCAGGGAGGCCTTGCAGAAAGGTCTGTGCAACGCGTTCCCAGAAACTGGGAGGCTACAAACTCCTGGTCCTGGGCGACGAGTTGCTGAGGCTTCGGTCAGTGGCAGAAGGAGCGGTGGGGAAGGTGGACGTCTGACCGATGCGTTCAGACAATTTTTTAGTCCGCAGCCCCAAGGTATGATCGGTTCCAGCAACCATCGCCAGCGTCTGATATACATGGTGCAGGAATACCTTGGGGCAAGGTCAGACTTGGACACCTTTCCCACCGAAAATCCTCTGGCTTACTGGGTCCTGAGGATGGATCACTGGCCAGAGCTTGCACAGTATGCAATTGAGCTACTGGCCTGTCCTGCCTCCAGCGTTCTTTCCGAACGCACATTCAGTGCTGCTGGAGGATTTGTGACTGATCATAGGGTGCGCCTGTCCACCGCCTCGGTTGATCGACTGACATTCATCAAAATGAATCAGTCTTGGATCACCACCAGCTACCAGGCACCTGAGGCGGATATAACCGAATAATTTTTAATGTCACATCCCTTCAAGACTGCCTATGCTGATGCTGAGTGACTGTCCTCTTATGTTCACTGACTATCCTCTTCCTCCTCCTCAATGATCCATGCCACCACACCAGTGCCTAAGGCACAATTTTTCAGCCCCTGTTTAACAGGGGCGTGTACTTCCAATTTTTTAAAAAAATGCTTCGCAACACGTGTGACTGCTGTGCTCCAAGTACAGTCTCTGTGAGGGGTTGCAGTGTTGTGGCACCAGCACCAGTGCCTAAGGCACAATTTTTCAGCCCCTGTTTAACAGGGGCGGGTACTTACAATTTTTTAAAAAAATGCTTCGCAACACGTGTGACTGCTGTGCTCCAAGTACAGTATCTGTGAGGGCCGGGTTGCAGTGTTGTGGCACCAGCACCAGTGCCTAAGGCACAATTTTTCAGCCCCTGTTTAACAGGGGCGGGTACTTACAATTTTTTAAAAAAATGCTTCGCAACACGTGTGACTGCTGTGCTCCAAGTACAGTATCTGTGAGGGCCGGGTTGCAGTGTTGTGGCACCAGCACCAGTGCCTAAGGCACAATTTTTCAGCCCCTGTTTAACAGGGGCGGGTACTTACAATGTTTTAAAAAAATGCTTCGCAACACGTGTGACTGCTGTGCTCCAAGTACAGTATCTGTGAGGGCCGGGTTGCAGTGTTGTGGCACCAGCACCAGTGCCTAAGGCACAATTTTTCAGCCCCTGTTTAACAGGGGCGGGTACTTACAATTTTTTTAAAAAATGCTTCGCAACACGTGTGACTGCTGTGCTCCAAGTACAGTATCTGTGAGGGCCGGGTTGCAGTGTTGTGGCACCAGCACCAGTGCCTAAGGCACAATTTTTCAGCCCCTGTTTAACAGGGGCGGGTACTTACAATTTTTAAAAAAAATGCTTCGCTAAACGTGTGACTGCTGTGCTCCAAGTACAGTATCTGTGAGGGCCGGGTTGCAGTGTTGTGGCACCAGCACCAGTGCCTAAGGCACAATTTTTCAGCCCCTGTTTAACAGGGCGTGTAATTACACATTTTTAATTTTTCAGCCCCTGTTTAACAGGGGCGTGTAATTACAAATCTTGATCTAATAGTTCACAGCAGGGCCCATTCCTGCGCCCACCAAGAGTAACTATGAGGGCCTGCAGTCTTGTGGCAACACCGTCCACCACCACCGCCAAAGGCCCAATTTTTCTGCCCTGTTCATCAGGTGCTTGCAATTACAAATCTTGATCTAATAACTCACAGCAGGGCCCATTCCTGCGCCCACCAAGAGTAACTATGAGGGCCTACAGTCTTGTGGCAACACCGTCCACCACCACCGCCAAAGGCCCAATTTTTCTGCCCTGTTCATCAGGTGCTTGCAATTACAAATCTTGATCTAATAACTCACAGCAGGGCCCATTCCTGCGCCCACCAAGAGTAACTGTGAGAGCTTACAGTCTTGTGGCAACACCGTCCACCACCACCACCACCCCCAATTTTTCTGCCCTGTTCAACAGGTGCATGCAATTACAAATCTTGATCTATTAACTCATAGCAGGGCCCATTCCTGTGCCCACCAGTCTTGTGGCTACACCAACATCTAATAGGGCAAATTTCTGCAGAGTATATACGCCAGGCCCCTACTTTCAAACATCCAACTTACAAACGACTCCTACTTGCAAATGGAAAGAGAAAACAGGAAGTGAGAGGAAATCTACCCCTAGGAAGGGAAATTCTATCCTGTTAGATTTAATTTGGGAAAAAGGTATCTCCTCTCTACTGATACTTTATCACCAATCCTTGTTTCAATTAAAACCCCACTTTTCCAAAAACATTTGTCATTGGGACGGAAAGTGAGGTGACATGTTCTGAACAGATGTGCAAAGACAGCAAATGTTACAGGGGTGATAACCCCTCCCTATGTTCTCCAAAAAGCTTAAAAATAGATTTTTTTGGGATGGAGCTACACTTCATAATGTACCTGTTCAGATTCTACTTAAGAACAAACCTAAAGCCGCAAGTGGTTTTAAATGGCTTCTTTTTTTCCTTTACAAATGTCATTTTGTGCAAGGACAGTTCTAAACACGGGAAACACATGCCACTTCACAGGCATACTTTAGACACCCCCCAGGTACCATATTTAAAGGAAAATTTCACTTTTTTTTTTTCACTTTATGCATCATTAAAATGACTGCTCCCGAAAAAACGTTAGTTTTTAAAAGTTCTTTTTGCATTGATATATGTCCCCTGGGGCAGGACCCGGGTCCCCAAACCTGTTTTATGACATTAACATGCATATTGGCCGTTGTAATTAGCACTTTTGATTTCGAACGTTCGCGTCCATTATAACGTATAGGGTTCGAAAATTCGCGCGAACTTTCGGTCCGTTCGAAGGTTCTGGTTCGAACCGAACCCGGGGGTGTTCGGCTCATCCCTACTACCTACCCTTTGCCATCATCTGACAAGAGCTAATTGTCCTAATACACTGTGGTTCACCTGTGGAATGGAAGCTTGATAACAAAGAATTTGTTTAGTTACTAGACATGTGCACACTGAAATATTTCGTTTCGGAATTTCGTTTTCGTCCGAAAAATAAATTTATTTAGTTACTCCCGAAATTCGTTTTTATTTATTTCGTTTTTCGTTTAAAAATTGCATTCGTCCGAAAATTCAAATGAATTAAGGTCGAATCTGTCATTGAAGGCTTATGGTGACTGTCGAATGTTCAAAGAAGATTCGACGGAGCAGCTAAACTGTATGAATCTGTATAGTTTAGCTGCAATTCCACTCAATTCCAGCAGCAATCTTTCCTCTCTATGTCGAATTATTCCTTTCTACGTCGAATCTTTCCTTTCTACGTCGAATCTTTCCTTTCTACGTCGAATCTTTTCTCTCTATGTAGAATAATCTTGGGCTAATAGAGTTAAGTTTAGGCACATTCGACCACAGGTTCAATGGACACAGATTGTTATTGTCAGCGTCGAATCTCCTATCTATATCGAACTGTTGTTACAATGAAAATGAAGCATTTGTTTATGTCAGATCTTTCGTTTTTCGGATTCTGCACTTTCGTTATCGTTTGTTAAAACGATAACGAAAATACCTGAAATTCGGACGAAAATGCATTCGGACGAAAACGAATGCACATGTCTAGTTACTGGACTGTGTGTGAACAGGGGGTCCCTGTGCCTTCTGTTAACCTCCACTGGAACATCTAGTATTCTTGTTATCTTGGTGGTATTTTACTAATTACCTACTGTATCACCTTATTTTAGGTTTGGTTTAATCCATTCTGTGTTTACAAACTTACTTCTCTGGGCTAGCGCGGTAGCAACAGAGTCCGAACATCAACTGGAGGAGCACATGGGAAGACTGAAGTCCCTTGGATTTGTGAACATCACTTTAAGTAGGTTTTGTGTTAAATGTACTTTTATCAAAATATGAGTCTGAACAAATTGGTCTGCTTCTATGTTTACCTGTAAACCACCACAATGCTTATGTCTTTATTACTAAACAATTGATTAACAATAATATAATATTTTATATACAGTAGTATATGCACATTACCCTTCTTGAATATAATTTTGTTTTCAACTCTTTTATTGACCAATTGCATGGTCGTGCAACGCTGTACCCAAATAAAACAGAAAATTGTATCAAATACTTACCGTAATTTTCCTTTCCTGACGCCAAACCATGGCAGCATACTAGTGATAGAGCTCCGCCTCTTGACCACTCCCTCAGGACCAGTGAATAGCATAAATATAAGGCCTAGTTAGGCCCCACCCCATTCTCTGTAATTAGCTACATACCGAAACGTATAAGGGTGGGACCATATGCTGCCATGGTTTGGCATCAGGAAAGGAAAATTACGGTAAGTATTTGATACAATTTTCCATTTTCCCTGACGCCAACATGGCAGCATACTAGTGATAAATAACTAGCTGACAGGGTGGTATCTACTTGTCAAACCAATCTTCTAATTAGGATGAGACAGAGGACTGAATAGTCCTTCCTACAAAGTCCCCTGATGACAAGGCCCCCGGGTCTATTCCGTCAAGTTTGAGTAGGAATGTTGGAGAGACCTGGTACCCCTGTACAGATGGACACCATAGATTCTCTTGAATGTGTTGCCTATGAGGCTTTAACCGCTCTGGCGCCGCTGACAGAAGCTCGTGACCTCTATCCTATACACAACCAAGCCTGCTAGGATCCAGGCAGTAACTTCTTTCCCTTGATGATTCCCAAATGGAATGACAAAAGTTTATTTAGATGACCTGAAAGGGACAATTGTGGAGATACTCCTTTAAAGTTCTAAAAACGAACAGTACGTGTGACTTTCCTAGCAAGATGCCACATCTGCACGTGAACAAGTACGCTGTCTCCTATGGCAACAGTCTCCAATACAAGTGTAACAGTTGCTCCGGGTAATTAAGGCAAGTCCAAAACAGAATCTTGTGCCAATCTTATCAATAATAAAGACATTTGGCATTACCTGTTAGCTGCATACTTCTCCAGGCAGTGTCTACTCACCAGCCTTCTGGGCATAGATACTGCGCCACAGGCCCTGCAGGAATCTTGCTGGGGCGCTGGCTCTGGGGAAGAGGAGCAAAGACGTCTTTCTTGGAGCTCTTCTCCTGAGTGGAGGCGCCATACGGGCTATGCTCCTCTGAAGAATGTCCGCCTTGCCTTGACCCGCCCATCTTCAGAGCGTGGGCGTGCGGGGCTAAGGCAAATCAAAGCCAATCCGCATGAGAGGGCACTCTTTTTCCTGAAAACTTACCAATATGGTGTTGTTGTTGAGGGTCTTTATATGAGCGGTAACTGACTCTTTATCTGTGGAGAAATGGGACGGCCAGCTGAGGTGAGGATAGCTGAAAAGTGTAGATATAGGAGAAAGGATTCCACTTTCCTTTTCTTTTTTTATTTTATTTATCTACATATACTTACATATGTACACATATACAAACATACCCACACACACACATACATACCTACACACATATACTGCAGAGGGTCAGTCTGGGGTGGGTTAGGAAAGGGTTAATTAAGGAGGGTAGGAACCTTCAGCCCTGCTTACTGTCAGCTGAGCTGAAGATGTGAGAGGAGTTGTGTGTTTGGAGAGAGAGAAAGACACACAGCAACATTCAGTTTAAGGATTTATTTGCTAGGGTGAGTAAAAACATATAAAAAACTGTATCTCAGACTAGAGCCATGTACTTTGTCTATATATCAGCCTGTTGGTTAAAGAGACTGAACCTTTCCTATCTCTGCACCTGTGTGACAAGACAAGCCTGTCTTTTTCTTCTGTTTATTTTGCTGAATAAAGTCATTTTTATTTTACTGAACTGGCCTTTCACCCCTCTGATCCCCTACAATGCATACATGTATTTACATACACCCCCACACATATGCATACCCACACATCCACATACAATTATTATTATTTTTTTTTAAACGTGTATATACATATACACACACACCCATATCACATATACATACATACATACCTATACACACACATGCAACACCTGCAGAGGACAGCAGGGAATGGGAAAGGTAATGAAGGACATGAAGGAGACATAAGGGGCTAAGAGAGAGATAAAGCATAGCTGGCCCCCTATATTCCACAAGTGCTGCAGTTATCAATTTTAAAAGCAGATTTCGTTCCTAAAAAGGAAACACTGCAGGGGCCCCAATAAGACCCACAGAAGGGATTCCCAGGCTGTTTAGCGCATGTTAGCAGCCTGAGCGCTGGGACTTCATACTGGGAGAGGCTTGAACCCAGCCGGATGCTGCACAGAGGCAGAGGGGGGGACATAGTACTGCTTACTCTTCACTGATGCGTTGAGGTATGAGGAAAAAAAGAAGAATGGGGCGGGGCCTAACTAGGCCTTATATTTATGCTATTCACTGGTCCTGAGGGAGTGGTCAAGAGGCGGAGCTCTATCACTAGTATGCTGCCATGTTGGCGTCAGGAAAATTTATGTCCTTTTTTTCCCCCCAAAAAATAGAGCCTTCTTTTGTTTGTATTTGATCACCTCTGCGGTTTTTATTTTTTGCACTATAAACAAAAAAAAGGCAACAATTTTGAAAAAAAATATATATTTTTTTTTACTTTCTGCTATAAAACACATCTAATAATTAAAAAAATAAAAACATTTCTTTATCAGTTTAGGCTAATATGTATTCTGCTACATATTTTTGGTAAAAACAACCCTAATAAAGGCCCATACACACTATCAGACTTTTTGACAACAAACATGCAAATTAGCTATTTTGGACCAACATCCGACCGTGTGTACGCTCCATTCGACCAACTTTTTCAGTTTTCATAAGACTTTTGTTGGCTGTGCGAACGGACCAACTTTCTGCCAACAAAAGTCCGATGGAGCAAAGTCCTATCGTGTGTACAGAAAACCATAGGACTTTTGTACAAAGTAGCTCAGAACCAATGCAAAAGATCAGACAACAATACAGAAGTTGACCAAAGGTGGCGGTAAATAGCAGAAAAAACATGTGATTTGGTGAAAGTTGGCTGAAAAAGTCCTGCTGTGTGTATGCAATACAAGTTCAGGGCCGACGCCCTTTGTACAAAAATCCATGGGAAAGTTGGTACAAAGTTCTATCGTGTGTATGAAGCTTCAGTGTATATTGATTGGTTTGCGCAAAAGTTATAGCGTCTACAAACTATGGGATAGATTTATGGACTTTTTATTTTTTTTAATTCTTTTCTCTAGTAATGGTGGCGATCAGCGATTTTAAGCTGGACTGCTACATTGCAGACAAATCTGACACTTTGGGATTGATTTACTAAAGGTAGACTTTGCACTCTGCAAGTGCAGTTGCTCCAGAGCTTAGTAAATCAGGTAAAGCTTCACTTTGCAAAGAATACCCAATCACGTTCACGAAAAACAAAAGAAATGAATTTTTGCTTGCACATTATTGGATGATGTAAGTCAGCAGAGCTCTGCTCATTTCTTTACAAAGTGTACAGTCTATTTGCCTTTAGTAAATCCACCCCTAAGTGACACTTTTTGGGGATTAGTGACACCAATACAGTGATCAGTGCTAGAACAAAATGCACTGGCATATTACACTGGCAGGATGGGGGTTAACACCAGGGGCAATTAAAGTGTTAACTGTGTTGTCTGGGTGTACTTTCTTACTGTGTGGGGGATGGACTGACTCGAGGAAGAGACACATCTGTGTTTCTGATTAGCAGGAATGACAGATCTTTATCTTCCTGTCTGACAGAACGATGGTCTGACTTGTTTACATAGGCAGACCGCCGTTCTGTTTCTCAAGCGAAAGATCGCGGGTGGCTGGCGGACCTGCTGATTGGCTCCCACTGTGTCCAATCACAGCTGGAGCACAGCGGCGCATGCCCCAGAGCCAATAAAAGAAATCACATACAGGTACGTGATTTTGCACTTAAGGGCGGTCCTAAAGTGGTTAATTTACTGTTTCTTTTTTTTTTTATCAATATCGTATATTTGCATTTTATGTTCAGTCACACCATCATATTTACAAAATTACAGATCTATTCAAAAGAGAATTGTTTTTAATACCATTGAACTGATTGGTGAAAACGAAGTCAGCCACGTTTATCATTGTATACTACAAACTCTACAACATTTTTATGGTTCTTTTTTTTTTTTTCAAGAAAATACGCATGCATTGTATAAGTAGTCATAACAAGGTGCAAATACATATCTTCATGTAGAAGAAATGTATGCAGTTCAAATAATCTCTAAACAAACGGGTTAAACCAAATTTGGATCCTTCATGCATAAATGTATCCTTCCTGAACTTCTACAAATGGACGGACAAGTTTTGGTGTCCAGAGACTGGTCCAGGTCTTTTAGGACCCTAGAAAAGCCACCTACTTGGACAGGAAAATGGAAGAAATGTAGGCATTCGATTGGCTATGAGTTAAATAGTTATGCTGCATTTATTCACGGTAACGCACTCAGGGCCGTTTTTTCCATTGGGCATGCTGGGCAGTTGCCCAGGGGCCCCACTTGTCTGGAGGGCCCCATCCAGGGCTGGTCCTCAGTGCTGCAACCAGCCTCGTTTTGGATTTTAGGTGTTTACATGTTTAAAACATTTTTTTTTGCTAGAAAATGACTTAGAACCCCCAAACATTATATATTGTTTTTTTTCTAACACCCTAGAGAATAAAATGGCAGTCATTGCAATACTTTTTTTTACACCGTATTTGCGCAGCGGTCTTACAAGCGTCACTTTTTTGAATAAAAAAATAAGACAACAGTAAAATTAGCCCAATTTTTTTTGAATTGTGAAAGATAATGTTACGCCGAGTAAATTGATACCCAACATGTCCTGCTTCAAAATTGCGCCCGCTCGTGGAATGGCGTCAAACTTTTACCCTCAAAAATCTCCATAAGCGACATTTAAAAAATTTTACAGGTTGCATTTTTTGAGTTGCAGTGGAGGTCTATGGCTAGAATTATTGCTCTCGCTCTACCGATCGCGGTGATACATCACATGTGTGGTTTGTAAACATCCCTTGTAATAGAAAAAAAGCATGACAGGTCCTCTTAAATATGAGATCTGGGGTCAAAAAGTCCTCAGATCTCATATTTGGACTTAAATGCAAAAAAAAAATGTCATTTAAAAAAATGACATTTGGAAATTCCCCTTTAAGACATATGGGCGGAAGTGACGTTTTGACGTCGCTTCCGCCCACCTATGGTATAGAGATGAGTGGGGGCCATCTTAGCCTCACTCATCTCTATGCACAGGCAGGGAAAGGACCTGATCGCCTCCGCCGCTGCCGACGGCTCCGGTAAGCGTCAGAAGGCACGGGAGAGCGGCGGGAGGGGGGGGGCATCTCTCCCGCCACCGATAACGGTGATCTTGCGGCGAACCCGCCGCAGAGACCACCATTATCGGAAAGGGGACCGCTCACTGTGAAGAGGGATACCTCGGTTGTGGCAGCAGCTGCTGTCGTTACCGAGATATCCCTCTTCAAAAAAATGACGTATATATAGTGAGTGATCGGTAAGTGGTTAAATTGACTGACTACACTGGTTGCTCACTTCGCCGGCCGGCATCTAGCTAGCAACCAGTGACGTCAATCAGAGGCCGCGACCGCCCCAGCATTCATAGTGCACCGCGGCTGCCCCAGTGGCTAGTGAACAGGCTCCGCCCACCACTGCCATGCCTTGATAGCTGGCGCTGCCTTTCTGCTGTGAGTGACACACTGTACTGCACCAGGCCGGTGGCCTCAAGTAAGTCTAATGCCGCGTACACACGTGTGGACTTTTGCCGGCGGACCTAGTCCAGCGGACAATCCCGCGGGACTTTCCAGCTAGGTCCGCTGGACTTTCCGAGGGTGTGGACTTGCCCACACACGCACGGACTTCTCCAGCGGATAATCCGCCGGCCAAAAGTCCGCGGGACTTTTGAAAATGAACGGACTTGCCCACACACGGAGCAGTCCGTTCATTTCGAACGTAAAGTTACGTAGCTAGCGTAGGCAGTAAATGCCGCCGCGCTAGCTCCGCAAGCTGGCATGGATTTAAAGGGAATCCCCACGCCGAAAAAACGGCGTGGGGGTTCCCCCCAAATCCAAGTCAGACGCTCATCCGAGCACGCAGCCTGGCAGGCCAGGAAAGGGGTGGGGACGAACGAGCGCCCCCCCCTCCTGAGCCGTACCAGGCCGCGTGCCCTCAACATGGGGGGTGCCCTGGGGAAAGGGGGGCCGTGCGGCCCCCCCACCCCAAAGCACCTTGTCCCCATGTTGATGAGGACAAGGGCCTCTTCCCGACAACCCTGGCCGTTGGTTGTCGGGGTCTGCGGGCGGGGGCTTATCGGAATCTGGGAGCCCCCTTTAATAAGGGGGCCCCCAGATCCCGGCCCCCCACCCTATGTGAATGAGTATGGGGTACGATGTACCCCTACCCATTCACCTAAGGTGTAAAATGTAAAGTACAAAAACACACACACTTTTGAAAAAATATTTTATTGCACTGCTCCGGGGGTCTTCTTCCGTCTTGGGGGTCTTCTCGCCGGACTCCTCCGCTCTCTTCTGCTCTTTTACCTAGCTCTTTCACGAGCGGGGGGAGTCCGGCTACCTTCTTCGTCGTCGCCGCCGTCGGGGGTCTTCCGGGGGTCTCTTCTGTTCTTGCGGCGGTCGTCGTCTTCCGCGCCGCCGGCGCCTTCTCCTTCTTCTTGTCCTTCTTCTTGTTCTTCTTCTTCCGATGTTGACCCGACGCTCTCTCTGCCCGGAATGCCTGTGCCGCTCTGCGCTGAGACTTATATAGGGACATGGGGGACAGGGTCACATGCTCATGTCACATGGTGACCCCGCCCCCTTGCGATGTCACAGTCCCAGCATCCTCCGGGATGCTGCAGCGGCGGTTTGCGGGCGGTATCCCCGCGGTTTCCCATTGATTTCAATGGGAACGAGCGGTATAGGAGCGGTAAATACACCGCTCCTACACCGCTCCAAAGATGCAGCTAGCAGGACTTTTTTTACCGTCCTGCTAGCGCACCGATCCAGTGTGAAAGCCCGCCGGCTTTCACACTGGAGTGAATGGGGCCGGTTTTTTCAGGCGGTGTACAGGCGCTATTTTTAGCGCTGTACCGCCTGAAAACCGCCCCAGTGTGAAAGGGGCCTTTGTGAAAATTAATATTTGTGTCATTCTCAAAACTTTTGGGCACGGCTGTACCAGTGCTGCTACTACATTAGCTTTGGGTACTATTCATTTTTTCCAACTTTAGTTCTTTTTGCGAGTGCTGGCATAAAACAATTCATACAATAAATAAACATTACAAATTTTCTTTCCCTTTAGTTAAAAAAATAAATAAAATTGAATGATAATATGTGGCTCTTTGGAACAACTGAGGTATACGTTAAAGGCCCCTGAAATCTAGCTAAATGCTTGCTTTGCTATATATCATTACTTTTAATGCCAACTATGATGCAAGTTTGTGTGTGTGTTTTTCTTTCATTCTTATCCTATTCTGATTTTATTCTACAGATATAGAACACTTAGAATGTAACTGTACCACAAATCTGTGTAAGGACTTTAAAAAAGGAATTTATTATATCTATCCATTCCACATCGAATATCAGATTTTGGCATCTGCTATGCTGTATGTCCTATGGAAAAATATTGGCAACAAGATGGATCATTCACAGCATAAAACAAAACTGAAACTTAATGGTGTGCTTACTGGTTTCAGCTTAGGACTTATAGTTTTGGCTGCAACAGTCGGCGTAGTCGTTGCTTACCTCCTGAACATCGGTCTCTCTAAAACCAACAGTGAAATGGCTCTAAGCGTGTACCATTTTTATTCCATACCGGTTCTGAGCCTCATGTGCATAGGGTCCCTGCTTGGACTTGTCATATATAAAATTGAAAGAAAACCTGTAGTCAAAGGGAAGAGTCCTTCTGTACAACTTGATGCTGACATGCTTGTAGGTTCTGCCATTGGCTCTTGGATTGTCTCATGGGGTTCTATATTGGCCATAATATGTGCAGAAAGTCATCCAGCATACACATGGTATAACTTGCCTTACTCTATTCTGGTAATAATCGAAAAATACGTGCAAAATCTTTTCATAATTACATACATAAATCACTCTGGACAGTGCGATTTAAAGGCTACTCATATTGAGATACCAATAGGAATGGGTCAAATCTCTGTCCCTACCGAAAGCACAGAATTCACAACTTGGAAAGGACATGAGGTCAAACAGCACGATTCTTTGCAACATAAACTATCTACAAATGACAAGACACACAAGCCTCCTGAAAACCTAAAAATTAAGAACTTTAAGAAATCGGTGCTAAAGAATATAACCGTTTTTTTGTTTCTTTGTAACATATCGGTAAGTAGATAAAAATGATGGCCACTTTTAATCTCCAACAGGAGCACATGTGAGGGGAACACAATTCAGAGAAAGGGACAAACTGTTGTCATTCCATAATATAAACTGCCTTAACAAGGACCTTCCTGGCAGGATCACCAGTTATTATTGTATTGAAAGCTGCAGATTTAAAAAAGATTGAAATCGACTTTTGAAATTCCATTTATATGTTAAAGCTGATATTAGATTTTAGTGATTTGTTTAGATCCACTTTTATAAAATACCCCATAATAAAAATAGCCTTTATTATAGTAAATTAGACATCTTCTGAATATAAAATTGAATTAGGAAACACTAATTAGACCATGAATGAGATGGCACCCCCATTTTTGCTTTTATATTATAGATTGGGTTTGACATGGTGAAAAAAATATTTAGGTGAAAAGTAAAACTGGCTTTAGGATTATGGCTATTTAGAGTTTTGTTTAGGGTCTGAGGGTGATGCTGGTAGTTTTAAGACCCCTTTCACCACGGGGGCGTTTTTCAGATGTTTTTCAGGCGCTTTAGCGTTAAAAAAAGCGCCTGTAAAGCGATTGAAAGAAGCCTCATCTGCAATCCCAATGTGAAAACCCAAGTGCTTTAAGAGCCCTTTCACACTGCCAGTGCCCGGAAAACTCTCGTAATGCACCGCTTAAACTAGCAGTGTTTTGCCAGCATTTTTTGAGGGCTAGTGGGGCGCTTTTAACCCCTGCTAGTGGCCAAATAAAGAGTTAAAAGTGCCCACAAAGTGCTGCTGCTAAAGGCGCTTTTCAGGCGTTTTTCAGGCGCTTCCCATTGATTTCAATGGGAAGAGGCGCTTTAGGAGCGCCAAAAGCGCTGCAAACAAGCTGCTTGCAGGACTTTTTTTGACGCTCTGCCAGCGCAGCGCCTCGGTGTGAAAGCACTCGGGCTTTCACATTGGGATTGCAGTTACGGCTTCTTTCAGGCGCTTTACAGGCACTTTTTGTAACGCTAAAGCGCCTGAAAAACACCTGAAATATGCCCAGTATGAAAGGGCTCTAAGGCCCCTTTCACACTGGGGCGGTTTGCAGGCGCTATTGCGCTAAAAATAGCGACTGCAAACCGACCCAAAACAGCTGTTGCTGTGTCTTCAGTGTGAAAGCCCGAGGGCTTTCACACTGAATCGGTGCGCTTGCAGGATGCTGGAAAATGTCCTGCAAGCCGCATCTTTGGCTCGCTGTAGGAGCGGTATATTTACCGCTCCTATAGCGCCCGTTCCCATTGAAAACAATGGGGCAGCGCTCCGAACCCGCCCGCAAAACTCCGCTGCAGCGGCGGTTTGCGGGCGGTATTAACCCTTTTTCGGCCGCTCGCGGGGGGTAAAACCACCCCGCTAGCGGCCGAAATGCGCTGCTAAAATGACGGTAAAGCGGCGCTAAATATAGCGCCGCTTTACCGCCAGCACCCCCGACGCCCCAGTGTGAAAGTAGCCTAAGAGCTTCCAATCAAACACACATGGCTCACTGACACTTATTTTTGTGAACTGCAGTTGTAAAATATGAGCTAAAATATGGGTGCTACCACAACCACATTCAAATATTTTGGTACTATACAGTATTTGAAAACCGAGGCCAATACAATACTATCTGCCAGAGCAATAATTTGATCATTTGGATCGTTCCCAGCAAAACCTGTCTGTAAGATGATCATTGATCAGGGCAAGGAAACAGGTTTACTTTAAGGCTACTTTCACACTGCAGCGCCCGGCAGCTCTTTAGCTGCGCTTTTCGGACGCTAGCCGGACGCTTTTAACCCCTTCTTCGGCCTCTAGCGGGGGTTAAAAGTGTCCCTCTAGCGTCCGAAAAGCGCCACTAAAGAGCTGCCCGGGCTGTGTTGCCGTGCTTCTAAATTGTTTTCAGGTTTTTTAGATTGTTTCTTTGAACATGGATACTTGCTTTCCTTGTGGTCTCTTAAGTTCTACCTGCTGTTATGACCACTAAGGAAATGTTGCGGGGATACAACATGTTTACTTTCATAGCATGGTAAAGCTTATTAAACATGGGTTGGGTTTAGTAGTGCCAGGTTAAACTCTCTGGAAGCTATAAGGCAGTCAAAATCCTGGGGCCCCTCTCACAGGTTTCTGGAGGTTTCTTGGGCACACGCTCTAGTGGGATAACATTGAACTAAGTAGTGTGCACATCCGCCACTTGATGGAGATGACCATCGCTACTGTACATTACATATACACTATATTACCAAAAGTATTGGGACACCTGCCTTTCCACGCACGTGAACGTTAATGGAATCCCAGTCTTAGTCCATAGGGTTCAATATTGAGTTGGTCCACCCTTTGCAGCTAGAATTCTTCTGGGAAGGCTGTCCTCAAGGTTTAGAAGAGTGGGTCAATGGAAATGTTTGACCATTCTTTGAGAAGCGTATTTGTGAGGTCAGGCACTGATGTGGGCGATAAGGCCTGGCTCCGCACTAATTCATCCCAAAGGTGTTCTATTAGGTTGAGGTCAGGACTCTGTGCAGGCCAGTCAAGTTCCTCGACCCCATACTCGCTCATCCATGTCTTTATGGACCTTGCATTGTGCACTGTCCGAATCATTTGGTGGAGGGGTGATTAAGGTGTGCGGTTGTTATTCAGGGATTGAGCTTGACCCCTTAGTTCCAGTGAAGGGAAATCTTAAGGCATCAGCATACTAAGACATTTTGGACAATTGCTCCCAACTTTGTGGGAACAGTTTGGGGATGGTCCCTTCCTGTTCCAACATGATTGCGCACCAAAGGGAACAAAAAACAATACTGTGCTTGTGTGAAAGTGAAAAAAATCTATTAAATAAATAAAATTAAATAAGCAGAAACAATGTAATGTGAGATATGACACAACAAATAAATGGAAAAAAAGAAAAAGTTGCGCTAAGTATACATTAATGAGTGCTCATAGTCCATGATGTTGAACAAGAAGGCCTGGCTCACAGTTTTAGCTCTAATTCATCCCAACGGTGTTCTATCGAGTTGAGGTCAGGACTGTGCAGGCCAGTCAAGTTCCTCCATCCCAAACTCACTCACCCATGTCTTTATGAACCGTGCTTTGTGCACTGATGCACAGTCATGGAAAAAAGTTGTACTAAGTATATATTAATAAGTGATCATAGTCCAACAAGTGATCTGAATGATTCAATAAGATTAACACTGAATGTTGAATTGAAGTTCAAAAACAAGTGGTATCCAACGATAGCCTCCACCAAGTGACGTCACCAACGTTTAGTCAAGATGTACTCTTACCCCACACGATGGACCCTCTGATTATGGAAGGTCAAACTCGCTTTGAATGTATCTGCAGTTCACAACTCTCCAGCCGTTCCTCATGCACTTGTCTGATGCTCCCAGGAAAGCTGTGCACTGTTTTTCACATACTCCTGCAACGTGCAGCTACAAGCAGATACATCCTAAGCGAGTTTGACCTTCCATTATCAGAGGGTCCATCATGTGGGGTAAGAGATCATCTTGACTTGGTGGTGATGTCACTCGGTGGAGGCTATCGTTGGATACCACTTGTTTTTGAACTTCAATTCAAACTTCACTGTTGATCTTATTGGATCATTCAGATCACTTGTTGGATTATGATCACTTATTAATATATACTTAGCACAACTTTTTTCCATGACTGTGCATCAGTGCACAAAGCACGGTCCATAAAGACATGGATGAGCGAGTTTGGGATGGAGGAACTTGACTGGCCTGCACAGTCCTGACCTCAACTCGATAGAACATCGTTGGGTTGAATTAGAACAAAAACTGTGAGCCAGGCCTTCTTGTTCAACATCAGTGCCTGACCTCACAAATGGGCTTCTGCAAGAATAGTCAAACATTCCCATTGACACACTCCTAAACCTTGTGGACAGCCTTCTCAAAAGAAATGAAGCTGTTATAGCTGCAAAGGGAGGGCCAACTCATATTGAACCCTACGGACTAAGCCCTAATGCCATTAAAGTTCATGTGTATGTAGGTTGCACCAAATTAAAAAATTGATGAAAGAAGATAAGCTCCATTCCCAACTCAATGCGACAAGGCCTGTACTGCCTAATGTCAAGTCGGTCTAATAGGACTTTGAAAATGTTCCAAGTCACCTTCTGGCTTGGGAATACAAACTCTAATAGAATCCAGTGACTGGCTCTGAGGTCTTGTCTTCACAGACATTCCTCATCTACCTAGCTTATATATATTCTGTCACAGAGGTCATTAAAATAGATGTTGTATAGATTGGGGATTGGTAAGACTCAGTAATATAACGCTTTTCTTTTACAGCTCTGGATACTACCAGCCTTTGGTTGTCGCCCGCAGTATGATAATGGACTGGAAGCTACCGTGTTTGGAATCCTTCCCTGGATTATTATCATTGATGTTGCTCTTCCCTTTTCCATTTTTTATAGAATGCATTCAGCCTATTCATTATTTGATGTGTACTGTAACATATGAACACCCTACAGAAAGATTCTCAGGATTCTTTCAGCAGTTTAGGTGACTTATGTGTATGTAAAAATGTCCATCCAGTCCATCGCCAAAAGTTATTTTTAAACTTATTTGAATTGCTTATAGTTGTCCTGATTTAAATTTACAATTATCCCATGCATACTACTAGACCTTTCTAGTTGTGGTTGTGGCAATTATTGACACAAATCCTATCTGCAATATATCTTCTTTGGAGCTCTGGTATTTTATTATATGCCCTGGTGCTGAATGGGATATTTGTTCAAAGAACATGGTAATAATTTACTGTATATACTCGAGTATAAGCCGACCTGAATATAAGCCGAGGCACCTAATTTTACCACAAAAAACTGGGAAAACGTATTGACTCGAGTATAAGCCTAGGGTGAGAAATGCGCAGCTACTGTAAGTGGAAAAGAGGATCAACAATGCCCATTTGCAGCCTCACTGTGCCCATTTGCATGCCTCACTGTGCCCATTTTCAGCAATAGGTCCCCTGAACTTCAAACTTGGTAGTTAAGGGTTCCTAAATGCCCCCTATCTGCAGCCAGGATTGGGGTCTCTGGACCCAAAGGGTCCCGAAATGATATTGCTGCAGATGGACACAGTTGACCGACTTTGGGGCCCAGTATCTCGGGGTCACTTAGTGCTAGGAACCCCAAATTTGGATATGTTGTAGTGCTAGTTCCTCTGGGTTTGCACACCAAAGGGTTACGGGGCACCAAGTGGCCCCGAGATATGGGGCCCCAAAGTCGGGTCGGAAAATGTCAAGCACTTTTCTACAGCAGAGAATGACATTTTCCGAACCGATTTTGGGGCCCCGTATCTCGGGGCCACTTGGTGCTAAGAACCCCAAATTTGGATATGTTGTAGTGCTAGTTCCTCTGGGTTTGCACACTGAGAGATACGGGGCCCCAAAGTCGGGTCGGAAAATGGCATTCTCTGCTGCAGAAAAGTGCTTCACTCCAGTATAAGCCGAGGGGGGCATTTTCAGCACAAAAAAAATTTGCTGAAAAACTTGGCTTATACTCGAGTATATACGGTATGTGAATTAGGCCCTGAAACTCCGTGCACTTTAGAGTAAAGTAAGCATATTACACAGTAAAAACTGATGAAATAAAGGATTACCTGCTGAAATAGCAAGCATTTAAAATCAGTTTATTTGTTCTTTCTTTTTTGACTAAAGTGTTCCTTTATAAACCAGGTGAGCATAATGTTTAAAAAATATATTTGTTTTTTACCATTAAAAAAAATCTAGATTAACTTTAAACTGGACAAGTGCGTGTCTTACATTCTCTTTAACAATTCAAAGGAACGTTCCCATTCCAACGTTATATTTACTATTTACTGATAGGTGCATTTTACTTATAGTGCTTATAACAAACGAAAAGGTTCAAAGCTATTCTCTCCCTTTTCATTCTCTAGCATTACCCTCCACATGCTCCTTCAATCCTGTTGGCCGGGTCTGTTCTGTGTTAAATGATACCCAAAATTAATCAATCCACTTCCTATGAGCCCAAGATCACAAGGACACGCCCCCAGAAGCACATCGTTACACCAGCTTGGGATCACAGTACCGCTGCACAAAACGGTGCTCACTCATCTCTGTGTAAGTGGTGTTGTGTGACAAAGAGGAAGGAAAGGTGTTAGGCTTATTCCCAAAACCATTAAATGCCACCCAATGTCTTATTTGCAGATGTAATGTTCATCCACCATTTTTAAAAGCAGGGCTTCCACGACAGAGGTAAAATACTTAGCTACACAGTAAACCAAAGGATTCCAAACCGTATTTGGGGAAAATTAACATAAAAATCTGTCCACCGCCCTTAAAGGATAAGTTTACCTTTTGTAACATGTTACAGTATATGTTACATCCATATTCAGGGTGTAACATGTATTATGTTACAAATCCACTGACCCCCGCACCCCCCCGGCTCCCTGTGACAGGCAGTGGGAGATCTTCTCCCTTTGCTCTCCGTCACTCTCTGCAAAGAACATTTTGTGAATAGAAAACTAGAAGGACTGGCAGCCTTTGTAGCTGTTTGCTTGAAGTTCTCAATATTGCTTCCTGTTAGTGTGTAACTGCATGGCTGATCGCAGGTGGGATGCTTTCCAGGCTCCCAATCAAAATGAATCAGTCCTGGATTACCAGCAGCTATGAAGCCCCTGATGCCGATGTCGCCGATTAAGTGTTTTTGGGATGTGGAATCTCTACAGGACTTCTGGGCTGCCTAGTGTTGTGGGTGTTGATTTCATCTGGAAGAATGTTTTTGGTATAGGTTTCATGGGCACAATTAACACCCAAAGACCATTTTTTCGGCACCTGTTTGACAGGTGCGTACAGGCCCGGACTGGGCCCAAAAAAAGGCCCGGGCATTTTAGGTTGAGCAGTCCGCGGGCGGCGGGGCCGCGTTGAGGCGTTCGCGGCGGGGGGAGGGGTCTGGGCGGTTTGTGATTTGGGGTTTCAGTATAAACTATTACTCACAGAGCCAGGTACAAACTATTACTCACAGAGCCAGTAATAGATTATTACTCATAGCACAGTGCCAGGTATAAACTATTACTCACAGAGCCAGTAATAAATTATTACTCACAGAGCCAGGTATAAGTTATTGCTCACAGAGCCAGTAATGTATTATTACTCACAGAGCCAGTAATAAATGATTACTCACAGAGCCAGGTATAAAAAGATCCTAGTTACCATTAGGGAAAGGAACACTCTTTTGCCCTGGAGCATCAGAACTCTTACTGCTTTCCCTTTCCCCTGTAGCACCTCTTCGGCTTTCATGTGCAGCCCCCGGTCACCTGGCAACCAGGATGCAAGGAGAGGAGGAGGGACAGAGAAGCTGAGGCCACCACCTCCCCTATATGCGGCCACAGCACCTTGCTGGCTTTCAAGTGCGGGAGGCGGGTCTCATACCCGCCTCCCGTACTTGAAAGCCAGCAAGGTGCTGCGCCCGCATATAGGGAAGTTGGTGGCCTCGGCTTCTCTGTCCCTCCTCCTCTCCTTGCGTCCTGGTTGCCAGGTGACCAGGGGTGGCGGGGCACGTGCGCCGCGAACTGCGGCTTTCAGCCATGCATATCATCTCGCAGCTGGCCCTGCCAGCTTCGACATGCGGCCCACCGGGCAAACGCCTGGACTGGCCATAGGGCCAGTCCGGGCCTGGGTGCCTACCTCTATAGGGATATGGTGTGAAGGCACCACCGACACCCAAAGAACATTTTTTCCACACCCGTTACAGAAGTAGAAATCCAAAGTCTGTGGTAGAGACACCAGAATTTATCCAAGAAATCTCTAATCTTGTTCCCTGTGCACTACATTGTGGCCTCCTCATACAGACTGACTCCCCAAGCCGTTGCTTACAAAAAAAGAAAGCTTGCAGAAAATTTAATTTTTTGGGCCTTATAAATGCAATTATTGCTGCAGCAGCTTGTATACACAGTACAGATCTGCCACTTTACAGGTAGACGAAGGGGACCCCAAGGCACTATACTGAAAGGAATTTTTCATTTTTATACTTTCACTTTAGGCATCGATAAATCACTGGTCATTTAAAAATAATGTTTTTTACAAATGTTTTTCTTCATTGATACATGTCCCCCAGGGCAGTACCTAGACCCCCATAACCATTGTATACCCAATTACTTGCATACAAGCCTTCAAATTCGACATCCTCCATAGAACATATTGTACACCGGTGTGCAAGGCTAAGTTCTGCTTCTCAGTATATTATTATTTCCTGTGCTATGGTGATAACAAGGATGTTTTAATACAGTGGTTCTCAACCCTGTCCTCAAGTACCCCCAACAGGCCATGTTTTGGGAATTTCTCTTTCCAAGCCATTGATTCTGATTTAAAGAACCTGTGCAAGATAAAGGAAAACCTGCAAACATGGCCTGTTGGGGGTACTTGAGCACAGGGTTGAGAACCACTGCTTTATTACACTGCGGCTGTGATAAATTAGACGTAGTGTCCTCAGTGATAAATTATATGCGTTACCACAGCGCTGCCTTTATCCTTGACAAACTTTTTTAAATGTGCTCACTGACCATATTATATTTCACAATGCAACCACAATATCATTGTACAAAACATACTAGTGCAAAAATAAAAAAATTATAACAAAACAAAAGTGTCCATATATTGGCAATGTGCCATAATCTTCAATCCGTGCTTGTAATTTCCTGGTGCAGATGGTAAAAATGTGCTTCCCTCCTACTGTACCCTTACTTACCAACTCCAGGTGGGATAAGTGCCTATAATGTGTACAGAAGGTTCCTCTATGAATCTGATGAGCAGTTTCTTAAACTTTCCACCAAGCCAGTAAATGTCTCAAGCAGGTTTAGCATGGAGGAAACTAGAAAGTATCCATAGTGTACATCTGTTTCATTTTATTTAAAATGTGTGTAGCACTGACCCCGAAGGAGCTGCTGGTTTGATTTGGGCCTGCACTCTACTAATAAACCCCACTAACTTGGCTCGATCCCCTTGGCACAGCTGTGGTGCAATGTAATAAAATACAATATAAGACAATGCAAAGTACCTGTACTGTAACCTCAGGATCCACTGGCTCCACCTGGTGGGGAAAAAATAATACGCCACACAACTGGATACTTAACCAGAAATATATTTTACTGTAGAATATTCCAAAAGGTGGTTACAGAAATGGTGCTATCATCCCAACATAGGACGACAGCACAATGTATTTCAATATAAACAATATAAGAAAATATATATATATATAAATGTATTTATATCTGGGAGCTCCCCCTACTTTAAAGGCTATGCGTGAGATCTCCCTTAAAGTACTTAGTCCGTGATCTTCTTTTCTTCGCTAGCTAGAGTAACTCCTTATGGTTTGTAATCTAGAGTTGGTAAGTTAAATTGAGGTGAAAATGCTCCTGGTGTAAACTCCAACAACTATATTACAAATGCTTAGATAGGCCTCAAGCCTGCTCAATGTCAGTTGCTCTGTTCCTCTTCCATGGAACTACAAATTCCAGTGAGGCCTGTATGTGAGTCTAACTGCGTGTAAAAGTTAACAAACGGTGGGCCGTGACCCGCTTACCAACTGGATCGGAGCTCCGTGTAGTAACTTTGGTCCGGTGACTGCAGCTTGCTTCTCCGTCAGCTAGGCCAGTCGCTCCGTTCAGCTCCGCTGGATGGATCTGGTCCTCCGATGCTCAGATGAGTGTCTCTGGACCTCTTCAGTCCGGTCACTGTCTCTCAGGCACCGTCAGGTCACTTATGCAAACAAGCAGGGTTGAGCTCCGCAAAGGCTGTAAACCGCTGTCTCCGGAAAACCTCCACTCAGTTCCTCACAGGCCGGCCACAAGATCCCAAGAGACCCAAAATGGCCGCTCAGGTACCTTTTATCTCCTACCCAGCATGCACTGCTTAAGAGAGTGTTCATGGGTAGGTCACACAGACTCCTGGGTAACAAGGTCAACCTTCTGAATCAAAACAACAGTCACTTCCTGTATAAGTCTTTTGTGCTTGTTCTGAGGTAATAATCATAACAGTGCATTACCAGTATTTGGTCACTAGATGGCTCTAAATACTGAACCATGGCAATGTCCATAGACTTTGTATTAAAGTATGCAAACACACATCAATAGGCAAGGATGTCAGCGCTACATGTGTTAAAAACAATAGGTATTCCATTCACATATCGTACAAAGTTGTTAAGCATAAAATCAGTATGTAATCCAAAACTTGCGATTTGCGTTCCAATCTTCGGAAATGACGTCAACGGAATCGCCTATCAGTGCCCATTATTGCAGCCTATCAATGCCCATCAATTCAGCCTCATCAGCGCACATCAGTGAAGGAGAAAAATTATCAGTTTGCAAAATTTTATAATAAACTATGAAAAAGGGTTTCTTTTTTTCAAACTTTTCAGGCTTATTTAGTTTATTTAGAACAGGGGTGCCCAACCAGTGGCCTGCGGAGCCCTCTGATGTGGCTCGCAACCTCCTGCTCTGGGATTGAATAGAAAGAATACTGTTATTAAAGGTCAGTTTATTACTAAAATCACAGTGTATATATGGGTATATCTTTTCTGCAGTGGTTATTGGGCTGTTTTCAAACTAATACGCAGGTGCAAAGCGGGTTACCTGCACTGAGCCATAGACTTCTATTATTACCGGCGAGTTTGGTGAGCTTTCTGAAAGTGCACCAAACCTGCAGAATATAATAGTAGTCTATTGCAAACTGCAGGAAAGCCAAAGGTACACTGCGTTGTACACGTAAACCGCAGCGCATCAGTGTGAAAGCAGCCTTGGACCCCTTTCACACGGTCAGTCCGACAGTCCAACCAATTGGACCCTCCATTCACCTCTAAATAGTGGCAGACATAAACCGACTTGTGTTCTACCTCCAATACGATCCACTAAAAAGTCATGGGCTGCGTCCGTGTCCGCTCTCCAAATGCAATGTGGACACGGACATGCCATCCACCCGCTCCGCTCATTGTGGCCCGCGACCGGTTACCAAGTCGCTTAAGTGGCCCTCGCTCTTCAAAAGGTTGGGCACCCCTGATTTAGACAATAATAAAAAACCCAGTGGTGATTAAATACCACCAAAAGAAAGCTCTATTTATGTGAATTTTCTTTTATAAATTTCATATGGTTACAGTGTAGCATGACCGCATAATTGTCATTCAAAGTGCGACAGCGCTGAAAGATGACAATTGGCCTGGGCAGGAAGGGGGTAAAAGTGCCCAGTAGGCAAGTGGTTAAATAGGACACCAGTTACTAGGCCAAGCAGAGTAATTTCAACAACACAGTTTGTGATTTCACCACTGGGTAAGTTCAGGGAAATTTTGTTTCTTTCATTTACTATTCTTTATATTTGTGTTATTCTTTTCTTCTTTGTGTTTTTGATCTTTGTGTACTATTATATTATATAATTTATAATTTACTTTTGTTCACTATCTATCTATTTTTTTTTCCTGTAAAAAAAAAAAGTAAAATTTAGGCTGCATTCACACCTGAGAGTTTTGTAGCTTGAAGCCTGAAGCTACAAAACGCTAGAGGGGAAAAAATCCATTATTCTCAATGGAGATGGTTCACATCTCCACTCATTGTCGCCTGAAGCCAAACGCCTGAAGCTCAAACAAGTTCCGGACCCTTTTTTGTCGTTTGAATCGGGCAGATTTGGGTGTTTTTCTTCTTTTTACATTGGTGACCTTTTGCCCTGCACAAAATCGCGGCAAAACGCTGTAAAAACGCTGCGAAAGCGCGGTGAAAAAGGCCACAAAAAAACTCGGAAAAATCGCCCAATCACCCCCACCTTGTCTCAGCAATCAGCAGCAGAGAGGAGGACAGATTCCTCTGTCAGATCCTGAGCTTCTCCGTGGAGCTGTGGAGGGGCTTGTCTCTGCCCCCCTCCTCTGTCTCAGCAGTCGGCAGCAGAGAGAAGGACAGAACTTCTCCTACAGATCCTGCAGCCACAGGCCACCCTCGTCTCCACCTCCCCTGGTCTCAGCATGCAGCAGACTCCAGAAGTTGAATCCAGCCCTCTTCTGGTCCTCCTCCCGTCCCTGCTCTTTCTGCTTCCCAGCTTCACCTTCGTCCCGGCAGCAGCACAAGGTAAGGGGGGTGCACTGTGATGTAAGAGAAGGTGGAGGACTCGTGATTGACTTGTGATGGTGGGGTGCTGTGGACATCTAGTCTTACAGATACAACTGGCCCTTTGAGGACAACCATAACGCTGATGTGACCCAAAATGAAATTGGGTTTCATATAGGGTGAGCACATTTCCAAACTGCCATTCAGGGACACCCCCACCCTTTTCCCAATAATAAGCTGGATTTCAAAACCCTCGCCGACGATGGAATCGGTCACTCCTTTTCTGGGTCTAATGCAGTCTCGGGGTTGACAGGGAATTCAGGTGTGGGTGATTTGTTGTGCGAATGGCTGGTGTTAGCAATTAAATCATCCTGACACCATGCTTGATATGGTGTCAGGATTATGAAATCACATTATTTCTATGACTACATTGTAATATATAATGAAATTGTTCAACTCACCATAATGCAGAATCAGTGGGAACCCTGAGCTTGTCACTTGCCACCAGACACAGCTTGCCACCTTCGCCTGCCCCCAGATGCAGCGTGTCACTTGCCGCCGTCCGTGGTGGAGGTGGAGTCGGCCCATTGAGAGCACTGGGCGCGGAGAAGGAGAAAGTTAACTGACGTCACTGGTTGATAGACGCCAGTCGGCTCTAGCAACCAGTGGCCTAGCCAGTAGAAGTAGAGAAGAGTCTCTCAGGTGGAGGTGGGGAGGCAGAGCCAGCGCCATGGCGATAGCGGGATTTTGTTTCTCTGTCAGTTTCATTCCGGGACATTGTAGTGTCCCGGAATGAAGGTGCCCGGGACCCGGGACAGACCTGCTAATTGCAGGACTGTCCCGGGCAATCCGGGACACGTGGGCACCCTAGTTTCATACCCCTGTTCTAGGTCATAATAGCACCACCCAGTGGCAAGTCTAGATTTCATTAGTAACACACTATAACACAGTTTATTCACTAACTATATATAAAATTATATGCAAAATGTTGAATGTTAATTTTTATTAAAGTGATTGTAAACCCTCACCTTTTAAAACAACCCATTCAGTTTAAAATAGAAATGAAAGGAAAACATTTGTGTAAAGATATTAAAAAAAAAAAAATATATATATATATATAATATATATATATATATATATATATATATATATATATATATATATATATATATATATATATATATATATATATATATATATATATATATATATATATATAAACACATATACACATATATATATATATATATATATATATATATATATATATATATATATACACACATATACATACATACTTTCCCCCCCCCTTTTTTTTATAAAAGATCACATTCCCTCTGTTCTCAGCTGCATAAGAGCTGGGGGAAAAGAAGCAGCAGCACACTGATCTTCCCAGTGAATGGCTGTGGGGGGTGTAGCTGAAGAACTGACCACGGTGCGCTCTCCTGCTTAGTGTGGTCAGTTTTTAATAGGAAAACAGAGGGACTGACAGGAACACCAGGGATTTCACATAAAGGTAGCAATACAAAGAGGACAGGATACTTTCTCGTACAAGTACATGGTACAGCAGGCACGTACCAGGAATATGAACTGTTGGGTTTACGTACTCTTTAACATAGTATAAAAGCAGTGTTTTATTATATAATATAATTCTGTGTCTGCAATGTTATAATACAGTTGAAATGCAAACATATTGGCAACTATAATTTCTAATAAAATATGTAATCGCACATTTTATGTTTTCCATTTTTTTTATTCTTTTTATTTGCTTTTTTTTTTTCAAATTATATTAAAAACACTGAACCGTTAATATTAGTCTGTGCTTTAGCTTACAATTAAATATTGCTATCACACTTACCCACATGCTAGGGCTAATCTGGGTGAAAACCATTTAACTTGCCAGCATGCCTCTTGCTTTTGAGGGCTGCTCCGTGTCCAATGCCAAGGAGGTATCAAGACTGCAGTAAGAAACAGTCAGCTGCCGCCAGCAGGTGTTACATAATTATCTGGTAAGTCTGTGTTTCACTTAGGTCTCATGCACACTGACGTTATAATAACGTTATAAAAACACCAATAGCTTTGCAGTGAGTTTTTCAACGGTTTTTAGCGTTTTTTTTTTTTTTTTTTAGCGTTCAGCGTTTTTGGTGTTAGCGTTTTTAAGCGTTTTTTTTTTTTTTTTTTTTTCAATGGGATCAAAATTGTTAAAAACCACTGGCGTGACACGTTTTTGAGCGTTTATCTGCATTTTTAGGCATTTTTGACGTTAGAGCATTTTTACAGCTGAAAAACTCCTCTCAGAACCTGCTAGTTTTTTTTTTGTTTTTTACAGCCAAAAAATGTCCCAGCCAAAAACAGTTGATAACAGCCTATGTGTGCATGGACACATAGGATAACATGCTGGAGAGTTTATTGACTGTAGAAAAAAAAAACGTCTGAAGCCAAAAACAGCAGCTGTAAAAATGTCCAAAAACATCCAGTGTGCATGAGGCCTTATGGTGAAGGATATAAAAATATCCTGTTCATCTGGGTGCTTTAACCGCAAGCACTGTAAGATTATTTAACCACTTGCCGTCCCCCATATAGCAGAATGACGGCGGCAAAGGGGTTTCAATATCCTGACTGGGCATCATATGACGTTCTCAGGATATTAAGCCGCTGCACATCCCCGGGGGCGCGCATTGCGGCGATCGTTGTTGCGGTGTGTCAGTCTGACACCCCGCAACACCAATCTAGGTAAAAAATCTCTGACGGAGATTCTTTACCACGTGATCAGCCATGTCCATCCTTTCAGTGCCCATCAGTGTTGCCTATCAGTGCCCATGAGTGCCCACCTGTGCCACCCATGAGTGCCCAACATTGCTGCCTATCAATGCCTATCCATGCTGCATATCAGTGCCACCCATTAGTGCTGCCTACCAGTGCCCATCAGTGCCGCATATCAGTGCCCATTGTCGGGGCCCGTGAGTGCCCGCTCATTGGTGCCGCCTTATCAGTGCCCGTCGGTGCCGCTTTATCAGTGCCCATCAGTGAAAGAGAAAACGTACTTATTTACAAAATGTTATAACAGAAACAAAACCAAAACTTTTATTTTTTTTTAAAATTTTGGTCTTTTTTTATTTGTTAAGCAAAAAATAAAAACTGCAGAGTAGATCAAATACCACCAAAAGAAAGCTCTATTTGTTCGAACAAAATTATAAAAATTTAGTTGGGGCACAGTGTTGCATGACCGCGCAATTGTCATTCAAAATGTGACAGCGCTGAAAGCTCAAAATTGTCCTGGGCAGGAAGGTGTATAAGTGCCCTGTATTGAAGTGGTTAAAAGGGTTCTACATCCACTAAGGCTGCTTTCACACTGGGGCGGTTTGCAGGCGCTATTGCGCTAAAAATAGCGCCTGCAAACCGACCCGAAACAGCTGTTGCTGTGTCTCCAGTGTGAAAGCCCCGAGGGCTTTCACACTGGAGCGGTGCGCTAGCAGGACGGTGAAAAAAGTCCTGCTAGCTGCATCTTTGGAGCGGTGAAGGAGCGGTGTGTTCACCGCTCCTATACCGCTCCTTCCCATTGAAATCAATGGGAGACCGCGGGGATACCGCCGGCAAAGCGCCGCTGCAGCAGCGCTTTGTGGAGGTTTTTAACCCTTTTTCGGCCGCTAGCGGGGGTTAAAACCACCCCGCTAGCGGCCGCATACCGCGGGTAAAACGATGGTAAAGCAGCGCTAATTATAGCGCTGCTTTAACGTCGCCGCCCCGCACCGCCCCAGTGTGAAGCCGGCCTAATACATTATAGGGGAGATTTACTAAAACTGGAGCACACAGAATCTGGTGCAACTGTGCATAGTAACAAATCAGCTTGTAATTGAACAAGCTGAAGTTAGAAGGTGATTGGTTGTTATTAACAATAACAAGCTGATTTGTTACTATGCACAGCTGCACCAGATTCTGTGTGCTCCAGTTTTAGTAAATCTCCCCCCTCTGTGAAACAGTGATGGTCACTGGAAGACTTGTTAAACAAGTGATGTCAGCAGGGACAGCTTGGAGAAAATCTTTGCTTTGACCCATGCAGGGTAAAGTCACAGGTTCTCCTTTGCCCTGCACCACATACTCGCCATTTCTTAACTCCCCATCACTTTGATTCTCAGTTACTCAATCATCTTTATTACCTGATTTTCCAGATGGTAAACAGATGAAGAATGAATGTACCAGACCTCTGTGTACATAAACCTGCGATATTTAATATTTTTAATGTTGCATACCTTATCAAATCAAATTATATATTATTTGAAATTATGATGTCCGTCATGTCTTGCAGTGTTTCAGCCTACAGCAGTCAGTAGCTCAATGATGAAAATAATAAACCCTTAATTCAATAAGTCTTAATATTGTCTAATCCGTTGCTTCATGTCCAGTAGTAGACTTCTGGGCTTGATTTAATAAGATCCTGCAAATAGCAATGATGATGCGCAAAATGCAGTAACTGAGAGAAACTAATTTGATTTTTTGTTTCGCTGATTTAGTGTCACAGTCAGGGGTCAGGGGTCAGGCTCGGAGACCAGCAGCTATAGCAGCAGAGAGACTCCCATTGACCATCAGGATAGGTATACAAGCAGGTTACCCTGGTAGATGACAAGGGCTCACACAAGTGCAGGGTCTAAATACTTACCGGTATTCACCAGAGCTTCCAATGGTGGAGATGGGTTTTGCTGTGTGTTAGTACCAGGTCGCGGTCCTCAGGATTGCCCCATCAGAAGGTGAGCAAGCGGGGGTCCAGTAGTAGATATAGCAGGTAGGTATCAAGCAGAAGCATAGTCAGTAAACAAGCCAAAGGTTAGTAACAAGTGGTTGCAGGTTGGGATCAAGCAGAAGCATAGTCAGTAAACAAGCCAAAGGTTAGTAACAAGTGGTTGCAGGTTGGGATCAAGCAGAAGCGTAGTCGAGGAACAAGGCAAAGACCAGTAATAAATGGTAGCAAAGATAGGGACAGCAGCAGGAGTGACAAGAACCAGATATTGGCTGGAGGGAGCACAATAATCTAGTAAACAGGAAGTGCAAAGGCATGGCCTAAATAGTAAGTTCATGGGAGGAGTAAAGGGTTCAAGGTTAAAGAGAAACAAGACATAAAGGCAAGGTTGTCTAATGCCATGTACACACGGTTGGACTTTCTGGGCGAAAAAGTCTGATGGGAGCTTTTCTTCGGACATTCCGACCGTGTGTATGCCCCATCGGACTTTTTTCTGCCGGCATTTCCGACGGACTTAGATATAGAACATGTTTTAAATCTTTCCGTCGAAAAAGCAGACGGCGCTTAGTCTGTTGGCAAGTCCGACCGTGTGTACGGGGCATGAGCAATCAGGCAGGATGCTGTCCAGCATATCAGGTGGCTCATCGAGAAGATTTACTAGCAGACACAGCTGAGGTCCTGGGTTCAGATATAAGCCCTGACATTAAGGGTGCTTTCACACTGGGGCGTTTTTCAGGAGCTACAGCGCTAAAAATAGCGCCTGTATAGCTCATGAAAAAAGCGGTTCCTTTCACTTCAGTGTGAAAGCCGGATGGCTTTCACACTGGAGCGGTGCGCTAGCAGGACGGTAAAAAAAAGTCCTGCTAGCAGCATATTTGGAGCGGTGTATTTACTGCTCCTATACCGCTCCTACCCATTGAAGTCAATGGGACACCGCGGGGATACCGCCGGCAAAGCGGCGCTTTGTGGGGGATTTTAACCCTTTTTCGGCCACTAGCGGGGGTTAAAACCACCCCACTAGCGGGCGCATACCGCGGCTAAAACGACGGAAAAGCAGCGCTAAATATAGCGCTGCTTTACCGTCGCCGCCCGCACCGCCCCAGTGTGAAGCCGGCCTTAGAGTGGTGACAGTGATTTAACTCCAGCAATAATTTTTTTTCTAATGCTTTTTACAAATTAATCTCTATTAACGATAACAGCACTCACCTAATGTTCTTTTATTCCTACATGGTATGCACAAGTGGAGATGCTAACAGCAGTT
Organism: Lithobates sylvaticus; assembly: GCA_028564925.1. NCBI lineage: Eukaryota > Metazoa > Chordata > Amphibia > Anura > Ranidae > Lithobates > Lithobates sylvaticus. The sequence continues at coordinate 697,133,887 of CM053026.1, read as the reverse complement.
AGACCCAAAAGCATAAGAGGAAAATCATGCTTTATTTTAGGCATAACCAGTATAACTTAGAAACTGGAGTGTATATTTTAAGAAATCGCGTCCGTCTCCTCGATCAGACAGCAGGCGCACCAACATCTGTGACACTCTCTGATGTCCCAGAGTGCTGTCAGTGCTCTTTTCTCCCTCTCAGGGGGTGGTGAACCATCTGCTAGAAGCCTGAGGTGCCTTCAGTCCAGTGTCAGCTGGTCCTAAACTTTTTTTTTGGGGGGGGGGGGGGGGCGGCAAACAAACCCACAAAAGGTCCTCACTCACCCCTCCAGGGTCACTACGCCACGGCTTCCTCACCTGTCCTGATTGTCCAGGAAGCCCAACCTTTTTCAAGCCAATTATAGCCTCAGGCTCTAATCGTGTTCTTGAAAAAAAAAAAAAAAAAACTCATAGACCTCTATGAATCCAGCGCCCCACATGCAAACTAGGGGGGGGGGGATTTGTAGTGCCTTTTGCTAAGCTCATAAAGTGGCTTAGTTTGTATCAAACTACACCTCCCACTACCCTCCACACTTCTCTGCAGTTTCTCTAGCAGTCTACATACTCAGTCCGCCCCCTAGTGGTTGGACAGTGGACTTAGCACTGGCTGCTCTATGTTTTGTAGTAGCGGCTCCTGCAGATGTGTCTATGTGAAAGTCTTCTGTGAACAGCAAGGGCAGTAGCAGAGGAACAGACACAGTGAAACTGCAGTCATTCCTTTCCCAGTCAGCTGCTTGCTGGGACTACAGAAATATGGAACAGCAATGTGTATTCACTGAGAAAACACCAAATTTTATCTCTAAATAAACCCCTATACATTTAACCCCTTAACCTAGGCACCTCCCGGGCCTTTCGGAGGTTACTAATGCCAGGAGGCAGGGCGGGGTTTCTTACGGGGTTTCCTACGACTGTCATAATTTGCTGTCACAGCGGTCACATGATTGGAAAGCTCCCGATCGCAAATAGAGATCAGAAGCTTTCCGTTACCCACCGTTAACCATGCCATGAGTGCGCAGGGCGTGAGCTCTTGGCACAGCTTTGTTTACATTCTGGTACACATATATGCGGCTGCTCTGCGTTAATGCCTACTCCCCGAGAGACACTGCATATATGCGTACCGCTGGTGTAAAGAGGTTAAATTACTGTATATGCTCCACTCTGTGTAGATGATGGTGGCACCTTAAAGCAGTATTAACCACATGCCGACCGGGCCATAGCTGAATGACGGCTACAGCGCGGTCGGCTTATTCTGGGTGGACGTCTGTAGGATGTCCTCCCAGAACCTTGCTCCCACGCGCCCCCTGGGGTGCGCACTCGGGAACATCTGTGACCGCCACGGATCATGGTAAATGGCCGCTGATAGTGCTGATAGCTGATAGCGGCCGTTTACCACGTGATCGCTCCATCAAATGACGGAGCGATCACATGTACACAAACCGGTGTCACGTCATGACGCCGGTTCCTCCATCCCCTTTCTGTACCGATCGGTACAGTGAGAGGGGAGAAGCTGAGAGGGGGAGAGATGGGACCAGCGCTGTGAGCTGGATGTGTAGTGCCCACAGCGCTGGTCAGTACAACACTGTGAAATACACTGCCACCACTGTGCAATCCACTGCCAACACTGTGCAATCCACTGCCAACACTGTGCAATACTCTGCCAACACTGTGCAATACTCTGCCAACACTCGGCAATACTCTGCCAATACTTGCCAATAATAAATTTTAATAGAAACAAAGAATTATTTTTTTTACCAAATTTTCAGTATTTTTTGATTTATAGCGCAAAAAATAAAAAACCCAGAGGTGATTAAATACCACCAAAAGAAAGCTCTATTTGTGTGAAAAAGGACAAAAAATTAATTTGGGTACAGTGTTGTATGACTGAGTAATTGTCATTCAAAGTGTGAGAGCACCGAAAGCTGAAAATTGGTCTGGTTAGGAAGGGGGTTTAAGTGCCCAGTGGGTAAGTGGTTAAACTCCAAACCAAAAATGTTATATATTGCCGCCTACAAATTATTAGATGTGGCGGCTGCATTTCTTTTCTTTTTTAGGCTTTTTCCCTATGTTTTCACCTGGTGATCTGGCCAGCAACACACCTCCTATATTAGAATGCACCCACTCTGGATGAAGGAGCACATGAGGTGCATATGAACAGCAGCATTGTCGGTGGGGGAGTGTTATATGTACTAGAAGATTTAGATACACTAACAAATTGAAGCCAAATGCCAGCTCACACTGGGCAGTTACAGCAAACAGTTTCTCAGGATACAGGGGGTCTCTGACTTACAAACATCCGACTTACAAACGACTCCTACTTACAAACGGAGGGAGACAACAGGAAGTGAGAGGAAATCCACCCCTAGGAAGGGAAATTCACTCCTGTAAGAGTTAATATGGGAAAAAGGTGTCTCTACTGATGCTTTATCACCAGTCCATGTTTCCTAACAACCCAAGATTTTCAAAATCCAATTTTCATTGGGACAGAAGGTGAGGTGAAATCTCCTGAACAGGGGCACAGACAGCAAAACAAATGTCACAGGGGTGATAACCCTCCAAAAAGCTTAAAAATAGATTTTTTGGCAGGAGCTACACTTAAAAAATGTACCTGTTCCGACTTACAAACAGATTCAACATAAGAACAAACCTACAGTCCCTATCTCGTTCGTAACCCGGGGACCCCCTGTAAAGGTTTTGCATAAATAAATATAACCTGATCATTCTAAGCATCCCTGTCAATGGTAAATGGTTTAGCTCATCCCTGTAACTGATACAGCTACAGAATAGCTTGTTCTGTTGAAAAACAACAGACCTATTGGACAGATCACCAGGTGAAAATAAAGGAATTGAATGCTAAAAAAAGAAAGTCAATGCAGCCATCCCATCTAAGAATTGGCAAGCTGTAATATAACAAATGTTTGCTTTTGGCTAATAAAATGTCAGATATATACTAATGAAAAGTCACCTGAGTTCACAAACAGCCAAGCTTATATTTCCTCTGTTTCCCATCTTCACTGTATTTGGCAATGTATACAATACAACACATAAAGTAAATGGGTAGGGGTGAATGCCATTGTTATGTACATTCTATTGCTTTCACGGTAATCCTGATAGAACTTCAGAAGGAATGTGTTGAAACTGAATCTCAATATGTTGTGTAATATAAAAGAGCCTTGAATATGGACCGTACAGCGGATAGAATGTCTCCTGATCATTCCATTGTGTGGCCGATTCTCCCAGGGATGTCAGGCTGACACAATAGTCTGGTCATATGGATGCAGGTGCAGTGAAAGTTGCAGTAAGAGGACAGCATGGTCAGCAATGATATGAGCTTCAAGAGTTACCATTACCATGAGAAAAGAATCACACCTAAAACTGAACTCCGGTCACATACAAAACACCAATTGATGGAGTTTTGTATACACTGGAGCAGAACAATCTTGCAATATTGTTACCAACTCAGGTTCCCCTAGTCAATCATCTGCATTCATCTAATATAAAACTCCTTATAAATACTTTAAAGTCCATTAAAAGTCATGGTCACCTGACCATTCTAGTTTCCGTCTTCTCTTTTCTTAGAATATGATAGCTGGGGAGCAGCTTGGAAGAGCTTTTTGTATGGTAAAGATTGATGAAAACTACAAATTCCATGTTTCATAAAGCACTGCACCCCTAGAATTGAGGGGTGTGTACAGACCACGTTTTTGGGCATGTCAACACCTCTTTACCACACCCAAATGTATTGTCGGAGCTCTGTGGGTGCTGCATTAAGGTAGGTGTCACTCGTGCATGAGGCTAATGTAGCGCCCACACTTTATTAAGTGTGTGCTATCAGTGTAAATTTTTTTTTTCCGGAACTGGAATGGAGTTCTGGGGGTTAATTGTACAGGTTTTACTTTGGTATCAGTCTGGCTGGGCTGTACTAAGGTTCCGCCTGGTCATAGATGCAGTGAGGCACCCATGACAGGCCGGGAACCAGGCCTGGTTGAACGTGTTAGGTACCAATCTTTCCCAGAGCCAATCAGTGGGCGCGTCTGGCCCCGCTGTGTAGTCTGGGAAGGGGTATTTAAGGTGCGGAAGTCACGTGCTCAGGGTTCGGATGCTGCTTTGATTCCTGGTTCTGGTCTGGGACAGCCCCGTGAGGGGTCCCAGGCCCAGGAGTGTCTGCCGTCCCGCAAGCATGGTCACCCTGATCTGTCTGTTCCCGAGTCTCGGAGCTGGTTAGTTTGAGGCCCAGTAACTGAAGGAGGATTCGGAGGTGTCCCGGTGTGCTCTCGGTATTGGAGGGACACGGCAACTCGTACAAGTGACCAGGGGAGGACTCTTCGGAGGAGGGCCAACAAGCTGGCTGCTCGGTAAGAGCCTGGAAGCTGAGTTGTATGGACACTAAAGAATCCACATTTCCCACAGTATCGCCAAGAAGGCTGAGAGATCCAGGTACTGTGGGAAAGGTTCCTATTCATCTTCAGTTGCAATCTAGTCTGTGGCAGAGACTTTACAAAGTTTCCGGATCACATGTTAGCTGCTAGATCTCTGGCTAGAGGTTTATCCAGCAGTGAAGCACCCAGCTGCCAGTGGCTACTCTCTGGGTTAATTAGAGACATTCAATAAATGTCAGCAGTTTAAAGTGCCTGAGTTTTATCACCCGTGCCCTTTATTCCCACCTGAGACTGTGTTATTGTGTGATGTTACCCCCTGCAAAATAAAAACCTTGATTAGGGTCGCCCAGGCGCCGCCTCCTCAATCCACGCCACCCCCTATATGATTAATAGATAGATCATGCATAGCATGAATCTATCCACATCTATCCACAGCCACCCCCTATTCATGCATCTGGCCCCTTTTACTACTGGAAATGGTGGTGTTAAAACAATTGTACATGTGTAGGTGGCTCAAAGGGGGCCCAATCTATGATCTTGCACACAAGCCCCTTTCACTCAGAAAATGTCCCTGGTTTTGTAGACAGGTCAGTGTTGAAATGCGTGTACAATGTGTGTTGCTAACACGCAAAATAACATGTAAAATGCACACAAAGTTGCGAAACCACCCAGAATTTAACAAAACATTTACCTATTAGCCTTGTAATGTTTTTTGTGCTCATTAATAACAAAGGAGTAGTTACACTTAAAATAATGGCAGAGATCAAATATCACGCCAGCATGACACAACACCTTAGGAACTGAATAAATAAAAAAACAAAGACTAATTCCTTAGCAATAAAAAGTTATTGAAATTTCCCAGTAGCTAATTAACGGATCAAATGCAACAATGGCCTCTATTACTAAAAGTTCCACTAAAATGTATGTTGTCGCTGGATAAGGATAAGCTACCTCAGTGTCTCTGATTGATAGAATTGAGAAAATGCAAAGTGATATGATGGAAAAAGACACACCCGCCGCTCCAGGTGAGACCAGGAAGCCTAATGATCCAATCGGTGCTCGCCTCCGCACACAATGAATTTTGAAGAAATGGCCGCGCACCACTGTAGATCAAAATCCTTTTTATTTGGACATCCCAAAAACTCCAGGAATCAGAATGCTGGGTAATCAGAATGCTAGGTAGATGCCTTTCGCACACTTCACGTGCGCTTAGTCATTAGGATTAGGGATCGTTTTTGTGATGTCCAAATAAAAAGGATTTTGATCTACAGCAAAGTGGTATGATACCTGAACAGTGGGTATCGAAAAAATGACCCCCGTTAACCACTTCCCGACCGGCGCACGACGATGTACGTCAGCAGAATGGCACGGATAGGCAAAAGGGCATACAGGTACGTCCCTTTAAGATTGCCGCAGTGCCATCGCGTGCGCGCCGCCGTACAAGTTCCTTTGCATGTAAAGACAAACATTTTTTAAAATAGAACATTGGGGTGTTTTAGGTTTGTATTGCTTTAGATGCATGATTGAATGATACCGGCACCTTAAGTAAATATTACTTATTAACTCGATCGCCGTGGGGATAACCGCAATCGTCTCACAGGAAGGCTGAACGGGGAGATGCGGAAGTAAACAGCATCTCCTCGTTCTGCCTAGCAACTAGTGACACCGATCTCTGCTCCCTGTGATGGGAGCAGAGATCAGTGTTCACTAAAACACAGCCACGCCCCCCACAGTTAGCAACACGCCCCTAGAAACACTTAACCCCTACACTGCCACCCCCTGGTTAAGCCCTTCACTGCCAGTATCATTTACACAGGAATCAGTGCATTTAAATAGCACTGATTGCTGTATAAGTGAAAATGGTCCCAGAAATGTGTAAAAAATTTCCGATGTGTCCGACATATGGCAAATCTGTGCACCGTAAGAATGATCATAGTGGCAGTTCTGTCACTTCATCATTCTTACAGGCGACGGCTGCCCTCCGGTGCGTCTCCAGTGCGTCTCCGGCCTCTCCCGTGCCATTGGGGACCTGGAGAAAGAATCCGCCACCGCCGGATGATGAGCATAGAGATTTACGGTTACCAGATGGTCACCAGTCATCTCTATGACCGTCGGAGGCTAGGCGCGATGTTATGACGTCACGTCCGACCCGCGGTTGTAAACAAAGCCGCAATCATGGCTAGAAAGCATGGAATCTGTAATTTTTTTTTGATCTGATGCATTCCAGCCTGGAGGAGAGATGTGGGGTCCTATAGACCCCATATCTCTCCATAAAGTGGACCTGTCACGCACTATTACTATTACAAGGGATGATTACATTCATTGTAATAGGAATAAAAGTGATCAAAAAAAAAATGTAAAAGAATAGTGTAAAAATAAACAATAATAATTAAAAAATATAAGCGCCCCCGTCCCCGTGTGCTCGCGCACAGAAGCGAACCCATACGTTAGTCCCGCCTACATATGTAAACGCCATTCAAACCATATATGTGAGGTATTGCCGTGTGCGTTAGAGTGAGAGCAATAATTCTAGCACTAGACCTCCTCTGTAACTCTAAACTGGTAACCTGTAAAAAAAATGAAAGCGTCGCCTATGGAGATTTTTAAGTACTGAAGTTTGGTGCCATTCCATGAGTGTGCGCAATTTTTAAAGCGTGACATGTTGGGTATCTATTTACTCGGCATAACATCATCTTTCACATTATACAAAAAACTTTGCTAAGTTTACTGTTTTGTTATTTTTTAATTCATGAAACATTTTTTTCCCCCAAAAAACGCATTTGAAGAATTGTTGCACAAATACAGTGCGACATAAAAAGTTGCAATGACCGCCATTTTATTCCCTAGGGTGTCTGCTAGAAAAACATATTTATTGTTTGGTGGTTCTGAGTAATTTTATAGCAAAAAAATTAAGATTTTTACATGTAGGAGAGGAGTGCCAGAATAAACCCGGTATGGAAAAGGTTAAAATAAAAAGCTCCTGCTGTGCCCTCTGTTTCGAAAACACATAATGCTTTGTGAATCATGTGCCATGGGTGCACTGTGCACCTTGTATTAAATGTTTTTGTAAATATTAAATTTTTATAAGTAAATGTAAAAAAAATGATAAAACTGGCCTCAAAGCTATTTATTAATGTTAATTACCAATACTGTTGATTAGAGAATAATCATATTGTTTATGGCATGGATTCTATAGAATAGGTTCATCACAGGAGAAACCCTGGAGACAAGAAGCACTACTTTTCTGCAGCAGGTTGGTAGTAAAGGAAATTTTCAGTACTTCTTTCACATTCTGTCCAGTATGACTTTTTTTTTTTTTTTATACAGATGTTTTTTTTTATAGCCTTACAAATGAAAAAAAGACATGTATTTTTTACCACCGTCCACAAGAGGGCAGCATGCGCTGTGTCATTTAATATGTGCAACGTGAAATGTAAATATAATTAGCTCATACTTTCTCAGTATAGGAGCAGGGGTTATAATTGAGTAGTCTTTCAGTCTACCAAATTGGAATGTTTTAGAATTAATTGGAGACTTCTGGGTTATTTATCCTTCTGGCTTTTAGCGGTGAGATCTAACTGATAATAATTCCTCTGTTCCATCTGAACGATTTTTTTTACCAAAAATATGTAGAAGAATACGTATCGGCCTAAACTGAGTAAAACAAATTTTTTTTTTTTTTTTTTTTTTTAAATGGATATTTATTATAGCAAAAAGTAAAAAATATTGTGCTTTTGTTCAAAATTTTCGCTCTTCTTTTGTTTATAGCGCAAAAAATAAAAACTGCAGAAGTGATCAAATACCACCAAAAGAAAGCTCTATTTGTGGGAAAAAAGGACGTCAATTTTGTTTGGGTGCAACGTCGCATTACCGCGCAATTGTTAGTTAAAGCGCCGCAGTGCCGAATCGCAAAAAGTGCTCTGGTAAGGAAGGGGGGAAAATCGCTCGGTGCTGAAGTGGTTAAATGCAAAAATTAGCCTGTTACACATTTTTTATGATATGCTCAGTTTAATCTGCACAAACACAAAATAGTTTACTGTTTTTTTTTTTTTTTTAATGCTGGGCCATCTTTTTCTTTGGGTGTATTTAGATTTTTTTATTTTATTATTGTATTTATTATTATTTATATATATATGTATTTATTGGCGTATAACACTCACTTTTTCACCATGAAAATTGGGTGCAAATAGCGTGTGCGTGGTATACGCCAATACTTCAATTTTAGCTGCCTCGGAGGGGACAGGAAGGGGGACGGGATGATCGCCGTCAGATTACATACAGTGAGAATTCCCTGTTTACTTGGCGGCCTCTGTACTAGGAAGTCCCGTCTCCTGGGCTGTCATTGGACCACTGTTCTGTCTATCATAGGAAGATTCTCACTGTATGTAATCTGTCGGCGCTCGTGCCGTCCCCCCTCCCTGCCCCCCAGGGGAGGGCTGGCAGCCTTAGGCCTCGGGGGCAAGTCCAGTCAAGTGGCCCATTGAACCACTGAATCAGCTCACCATCCATCTACACCACATTCCCTGCACAGGGAGAGAGAGAGAGAGAGAGAGAGAGAAAGAGAGGAGACTGCTCCATATTGCCCCAGAGAGAGAGAGGCCACTTGGCACTGCCTGCACAGAGAGAGAGAGAGAGAGACCATTTAACACTATCTGCACACAGAGAGAGAACGCTTGACACTGCCTGCACAGAGAGAGAGAGAGGCCACTTGGCACTGCCTGCACACAGAGAGAGAACGCTTGACACTGCCTGCACAGAGAGAGAGAGGCCACCTGGCACTGCCTGCACAAAGAGAGAGAGGCCACTTGTCACTGCCTGCACAGAGAGAGATGCCACTTGGCACTGCCTGCACAGAGAGAGATGCCACTTGGCACTGCCTGCACAGAGAGAGAGAGGCCACTTGGCACATCCTGCACAGAGAGAGAGAGAGAGGCCACTTGTCACTGCATGCAGAGAAAGAGAGAGGCCACTTGGCACTGTCTGCACACAGAGAGGGGCCACTTGGCACTGCCTGCACAGAGAGAGATGCCACTCGGCACTGCCTGCACAGAGAGAGATGCCACTTGGCACTGCCTGCACAGAGAGAGAGGCCACTTGGCACTGCCTGCACAGAGAGAGAGGCCACTTGGCACTGCCTGCAGAGAGAGAGAGAGGCCACTTGGTGCTGCCTGCAGAGAAAGAGAGAGGCCACTTGGCACAGCCTGCACAGAGAGAGAGAGGCCACTTGGCACTGTCTGCACAGAGAGAGATGCCACTTGGCACTGCCTGCACAGAGAGAGATGCCACTTGGCACAGCCTGCACAGAGAGAGGCCACTTGGCATAGCCTGCACAGAGAGAGGCCACTTGGCACAGCCTACACAGAGAGAGAGAGGCCACTTTGCACTGCCTGCACAGAGAGAGGGGCCACTTAGCACTGCCTGCACAGAGAGAGAGATGCCACTTGGCACTGCCTGCACAGAGAGAGAGGCCATTTGGCACTGCCTGCAGAGAGAGAGAGAGGCCACTTGGCACTGCCTGCACAGAGAGAGAGGCCATTTGGCACTGCCTGCAGAGAGAGAGAAAGAGAGAGGCCACTTGGCACTGCCTGCAGAGAAAGAGAGAGGCCACTTGGCACAGCCTGCACACAGAGAAAGGCCACTTGGCACAGCCTGCACAGAGAGAGAGAGCCACTTGGCACTGCCTGCACAGAGAGAGAGACTGCTTACTTAATACTGCCTGCACAGAGAGAGAGCGACCGCTGGACACTGGCATTTAGGGGGTTAAAACAGGCAGGGAGGAAATGTAATATCACCTTCTCTGTCTGTCACTTTTCAGTGGAGTGGCAGTGCCTGCTGTAAGTGAATACAAGCCTTCCATAGCCATAGTCCCTCAGTCTTCTTTTAGGTTGCACATTTTTGCTGCATTTTCTTGAAGTGCACCAAAGACTCAGCATGCAGGATGTTTTGTGCACTTTCAGAACATGCAGCAAAATGTGCAACCTCTATGGGACCAGGGGTAAAACATGCAGGAAGACTGCCAGTACACCAGCACTACAGACAAATCGCAGCATGCCAGTGTGAGCCCACATCAACACCTAGGAGGGCAAGCAAGGCAGTGTCACAGGCTGCTAGATAAAAAAAACTCTTTAGCTGCAGAGGGGGGGCCGGGGGGAGGAGGGAGAAGTTCACTTACTTGGTGTTTCCCAGCCTCCCAGGAGCCTCACTGTATTCAAGCCGACTGCTCAGATTTAACTTTCCCGCCCCACACACCCTCTTCACAGACAGCACACAGGCTGCCTGCAGTGTGGGCGGGGAAATAGAGAGCAGGTCCAGCCTGTGCCAGCCATTCGTGTGGAGGAGGGAGGGGCTGGGCGGGGCTGTGCTGTGCTCTGTAACACAGACTGTCGGCCCTGAGACATCCCTAGCTCACAGTACTGGATGGAGATGCAGCACTCGGCCTGCTCAAAAACTGTGCATTCTGAGCTGGCGACACAGCAGCCTTTGTAGTGGATATGAGAGCAGCCCAGGGGGCAATTGCATCTCTGCCCCCCTGCCCAGCCCTCCCCTGCTGCCCCCTCTATGATGAAGATGGGCATCGATCAAGCTGCACTGATGGCAATGGTGAGGCTGCTGAATTGATGGCAATGGTGAGGCTGTACTGATGGCACTTGTGAGGCTGCAGATGGGCATTGATCAGGCTGCATTGATGCCAATGCTGAGGCTGCATATGGGCACTGACCCTTATTTTGCTTCAAAGTTCCTTATTTAAAATTTTAGTTTTTTTTCCTGAAACTTCCCTCTTAAAATTATTGTGCGTGTTATACGCCTGTGCGTGTTATACGCCGCTAAATACGGTATATATATATATATATATATATATATATATATATATAACTTTACTTTAGTGCTCTTAGTGGGTTTTTTTTGTGTGTTTGATCATTATTTGTGTATTGTTGTTTTACATTTTCTCTTTTATTCTGTAGAGAAACATAAAATAATGTAGCTTTTTTGGCCTTTAGTTACAAGTAGCTCCCATAGTATTTAGGAGCATTTAACCACAATTTTCAGCTTTCAGCGCTGTTGCACTTTGAATGACAATTGCGCAGTCATGTAACACTGTATCCAAACTAAATTTTTATCATTTTCTTCTCACAAATAGAGCTTTCTTTTGGTGGTATTTGATCACCTCTGTGGTTTTTATTTTTTGTGCTATAAACAAAAAAAAGACCAACAATTTTGAAAAAAAAAAAAACCTGATGGGCACTGATAGGCAGCACTGACAGCACTGATAGGTGGCACTGATGGGCACAGATAGGTGGCACTGGATAGGCAGCACCGATGAGGAGCTACTGACAGGCATGCCTGAGTGGTATCTGAAGGGCACTGACAGGCATTACTGATAGGGCACTGATTGGCACTTTTATGGGCACTGATTGGCACTGTTGTGTGTACAGGCATACCCCACTTTTAAGTACACAATGGGGTTTATTTACTAAAGCTGGAAAGTGCAAAATCACCCTCACTTCTGCATAGAAACCAAAGAGATTCCAGGTTTCATTACCAAAGCTTAATTGAACAAGCTGGGGTTAGAAGCTCATTGGTTTCTATGCAGAAGTGAGCCTGATTTTGCACTTTCCAGCTTTAGTAAATAAACCCCATTGTGTACTTAAAAGTGGGGTATGCCTTCCACTTTTATGGGAACTGGCAGGCATTTATTATGGGGCACAGGCTGGCAGATGAAGTGCACTTATTGGCAGCTGATGGGCACATCTGATGGGGGCTGCGCTGATAATCAATGTGCTGATTGTCAGCACAGACCCCCTCCGATTGGCGGCTCTCCCTGTCAGCGTGAACCGAGGAAAGCCATTTACCGGCACTTCCTGGTTCACGCGATGATCAGCTGTGATTGATCACAGCTGATCACGTGGTAAGAAGCCTCTGTCAGGGGCTTCATACCATGATCAGAGTTGGGGTGTGTCAAGCTGACACACAGCATCTCCGATCGCCGCGCTGTGCACCCCCCGTGGGCGTGCACCGGCTTCTTATCCTGATCATGTCATATGACGTCTGATCAGGATAACTAAACCACTTTGCTGACGTCATATTGCTATATGGCGGGCGGCAAGTGGTTAAAGACCAACGTACCCCTAAAAACCTGTAAAACCCACCTTAAAGTGATTGTAAAGGTATTTTTTTCCCCTTATAATAATAATAATACACATGTCATACTTACCTGCTTTGTGCAATGTTTTTTCACCCCTCCTCTTCTGGGGTCCCCTGCCGGTGCTCCTGGCTCCTCCCCCTTCCGAGTACCCCCACAGCAAGCTGAGAGCCACTGTTCTCGGGCACAGCGCTGGATTGTGATTGGGCTCAGGTAAGTATAAGGGGAGGGAGCTGAACACGGAGGGTTTTTAATCGTAATACAGAGAATGCAGTAAAAAGGAGAAAAACCTTCTGCCTTTACAACCACTTTAATTTCACTGTTCCATTGACTTCAATGCGTCTCACCAAAATCTCCCAATTGATAATGTCATTTTTGGTTAAGGAAAACGCAAATTTTTACTCATCCTTAGTAAACAGGCTTTTAGATTAGATTAGGTAAGGTCATTACATGGTGGTTTAGTCTTTCAATTGATTAGGTTCATATGACAAAAGAAAGGCTTACGTTTGAAGTATAATTAGCTTGTTGTTACTTGATTTTTGCATTGATCACCCCATCTGCTAAATTAGGTGATCTATTCATTGGTTAGTTATGTTAATTCTTTACGTTGATTAGTTATTGATCATCCTAACCTTTTCTTGAATGATACTGAATTATTTTATTTGACTTTGTTAGTTTTTCAAATATATGTACAGTATAATATTATTATTGATCATACTGGGTCTATTCACAAATGAACAGGGATACAACTATAGATCATGTGGCCCCATAACAAGAGTTTGAAGTGGCACTTGGTCATATCAGCTGTGACAAGGCTGTCATTGATAAAACATGAAGCATGTCAATATTGGGGACAGGTAGCATAGTCAGTACATTACTAGGGTCTGGTGCTGTGAATATAAACTGTCAGGAATGGGGTGAATTTTGGTAGTAAAGCAAAATTATTGACTTTTACCCCCTAACCAGTGATGTAAAGCTATGTGAGTTGTATGTTAAGAAAAGAAGAAGATAAAACTATTTTAGGTGGAGGCAGAATAACGACTTATAAGATAAAATAACAATTTATGAGATCTATACCTAGCAGCAGTAAAGCAGCAAATAATTGATGATGTGAAAAAAAAGAATTCCACAAATGCAATATTTACATATCTGAATTGAATATTTTTATTAGAAAACTACCATTTGATACTCTTATGCCTCGTACACACGATCGGAATTCTCGTCGGAAAAAAACTGACGGTTTTTCAGACGGCATTCCGCTCAAGCTGTGTTGCCTACACACGATCACTCCAAATTCCGACGGTCAATAACACAGCGGCATAAAACACGTTCGACAGCACTATAAAAGGGAAGTTTAATGCTTCCGAGCATGCGTCGAATTGTTTCCGAGCATGCATCGGAATTTTGCATGTCGGAATTGCATACACACGATCGGAAAATCTGATAGAAAGGTTTTCCGTCGGAAAAATTGAGAACAGGTTCTCAATTCAAAGTCCGTCGGAAATTCCGACAGAAAAAGACCATTGGGCATACACACGGTCGGAAAAATCTGATGAAATGCCCCCATCGGACTGTTTCCATCAAAAAATTCCGACAGTGTGTACGCCACATTACTCTGGACGAATTAACTGCATAAAGCTCTATTTACTTAAATATATTCCTTAACAACTTCAGCCCCGGAGGATTTGGCTGATCAAAGACCAGAGCACTTTTTGCGATTCGGCACTGCGTCACTTTAACTGATAATTGCGCAGTCGTGCAGTGTGGCTCTTAAACAAAATTGACGTCCTTTTTCCCCCACAAATAGAGCTTTATTTTGGTGGTATTTGATCACCTCTGCGGTTTTTATTTTTTGCGCTATAAACAAAAGAAATGTGACAATTTGGAAAAAAAAAATATTTTTTACTTTTTGCTATAATAAATATCCCCAAAAAAGATATAAAAATTGTTTCCCCTTAGTTTAGGCCGATACGTATTCTTCTACATATTTTTGGTTAAAAAAAACACAATAAGCATTTACTGATTGGTTTGTGCAAAAGTTATAGCATCTACAAAATAGGGGATAGTTTTATGGCATTTTTATAAAAAATATTTTTTTTTACTAGTAATGGCGGCGATCAGTGATTTTTATTGTGACTTCGACATTATGGCGGACACATCGGACACTTTTGGTGCTATTTTGGGACCATTCACATCTATACAGAGATCAGTGCGATTAAAAATGCATTGATTACTGTGTAAATGTGACTGTCAGTAAAGGGGTTAACACTAGGTGGCGCTTTAGGGGTTAAGTGTCTCCTAGGGAGTGATTCTAACTACGTACAATAATGTGATTTTGTGCAGCAGAGCCAACCTGCCGCAGTAAAACTGCGGCGACTGGTCCACAAGCGGTTAAATGAAGTCACTCTTACTGGAATTCAAAAAGGGGGCTCCCGCTCCTAAATTCCTGTAAATACGTTTTGTCATCCTCAAGTTATTTTTTTTTTTTTAGAAAACCTTATAAAACATACATTCTTGAAGTGGAGCTTTCAGCCTGATTCCTATAATACTACAGTATGTCACTGAGTCAGGACTCAGGCAGCAGATTATCAGTCAGGCAGCAGAGAGATAATGTCATCTCTCTGCTTCCTGGCTGCCTGCACAGTGAGGGGGGAAATGCACTACAGGGATGCAGGGCGGGCACCGGGCAGTGAGAGATGATGTCATCTCTCTGCTCCCCCGCCCGCCAGCTCCCTGATTGGCCAGCCCGCTCATGCCCACGGAGCCGCCGGCTCTCACCCGCGGAGCCGCCCGTGAAGCCGTCCACTCTTACCCGCGAAGCCGCCCGCTCTTACCCGCGAAGGCACCCGCTCTCACCCACGGAGCCGCCCGCAGACCCGCGGCGCCTGTCCTCAATGGGCCCCACTCAGCTGCGGGCCCCATAGCGCCTGCATGTGCCGCTATGGTGGTAGTTCCGCCACTGTACACCACCAGAAGTGTAGTAGAAACTGTACACACTGTATTAGATACTGTGTACACGACCAGAAAAGTAGTAGAAACTGTATACACTGTATTAGATACTGTGTACACCGCCTGCATGTGTACTAGAAACTGTACTATGGCTGATCGGTATTGTGTACTGTGTACACCACCAGAAGTGTAGTAGAAACTGTACACACTCTATTAGACACTGCATACACAGCCTGCACTGTATTAGAAACTGTACTACGGCTGCACTGTATTGTGTACTGTGTACACCACCAGAAGTGTAGTAGAAACTGTACTCACTGTATTAGACTTCCACTGCCTGCACTGACTGAATATCGAGTATATAAATATATATATATATATATATATATATATATATATATATATATATATTAGACTGACTGTATATATATATATATATCAAATACACTGCCTGCTTAATCTAACTCAAGCTATCTCTCTGTCCTCTCTGTCCACGGCGGGAGGGAGCCAGACAACAACCCCCTCTCTACTGGAGGACCTGTCACCTTACCAGGTACCACACCTAATGACTGGTTGCTTTGGGTCTTGAACTTGTGCTTGGTTGCCCTTAGCAACTACACTCTTCTTCCTTGTCTTGCTGAGTTAACCCTTTTGTAGTGGTATTACTTTTTATCCCTTTGTGCTTTAGAGACCCTGGTTATTTAGATACACCAGAACCAACATGCAACCCTTTAAAAACATCAGACCAGGCTTAGAACTGTTGATGCAACTTTAAGAAAAGACTTCAACATTACAGTCCAATCCCTAACCCTTACTTTAGCTGTGTGGCTGCCCTTGCATACCTCTGCAAGATACCAGTCCATACTGGCATTTCCGATGCTTGAATGTCTTCTGAAAACCCGGTGCTTCTGCTGGACTACCCAGCATAGGAGTCCCTCTCCACAGTGCGGGCTCCCCTGGTCAGTCGATTGATCAGTCCCTGCACTTACCCCATCTAGGTCGCGGGTTTCCTCTGTGTGGTGGCTTTACCCTGTGTCTCCTCTTTCCTTGGCTTTGCGGCGGTGCGGCTTCCCCTGCGTCTCCTCCCTCCTTCTCCTCGGTGGCCAATAGGATCGCTTCTCCTCTCGGTCAATCAGGTTTCAGGGCGAGCTTCGTGAGCCTGGATTGGCCAGGAAGAAAATCAGGAAGACAATAGCAAATATTAATTTGCTATTGTCACACAACTGGGTGGGCTCAGAGCTCACCCTTTTTTGAAGCCAATTAGACCCTCAGGCTCTAATGACGTGCTTCTAAGAAAAAAAAAACCTATAGGCACCATGCATGTAAATTATTGGCCGGGTGCATGTATAAGGGGGGCGGCGCCCCTGCGGCCCGTGTGGCCAGGCCATCACTGCCAAAACCGCAAGCTGAGCCAAGCAGCGAGTGCACCGATGCTCAGCCTTCCCCTTTTAATATCACAGGTGGGCTGGCTGGGACCAAAAAGCCTGGGGACTGAGCACACATGACCTAACACTTTTCCCCCCAGCTTGAACCGGCCTCTAGCTCACTAAAGCAAGCACATGACAACCTTTCTACAAACGCGCTGCAGCAAAGCATGTGGTACTTTGGTAACATGTAATCTGGTGCCTGCAAACACACTACATGGTGCGAGAAACATACATGGAACATGGCTTTCTAATGCTGCATTCTGCTGTGAACTGGCCCTCAGCCACTGCCTTCCAAATAGCAGCCATGATGACACCCAGGCATTTATGCCATTGGGCTGCCTATTATGTTTGTGATTATAAATAAAAAACAACCCCTGAAAAAGGATTCCTGTATACATCCTGTAAACTGGCTAGACTGTGTTGGGTTGGCGCAGCCTTTACACCCTCTGGCATTCCAGAAATGTAGTAGAATGGATGGGCATTTTTTTCAAAAATAAATAAAATGGGAGAAAAATGCATTCCACGCTGAACAAGTATCATCACATCTGTTTTTTTCCTTTAAATACCTTTATTTTTATTTATTTTTTATTTTACAGTAATTTTCCTCTTTTCATACAGCTATGTCAGAAGCAAAAGTATGAGTCACCGGAGAAAGCAAGAACAGGGGCAAAACTTTATATTGTGACGTTTATGTCATTTCATTATTTTCTTTGTTCCTGCCTTTAGCTTCTCCTTGATCTTTGTGCACAAATATTTTACAATGTTACAGTCATTCTACTATTTCAAATTTAAGCACTAGTTCAGAGAAAATATGCTATATTGTGACTTCAGTTTAATATATCTTTATTGAAAAGAATGGCATTATACAACAAAACAGAAAAAAGGTAAGGAAATAATAACTATGCTTAATGAAGGTGACCTAAATATCCTTGGGATAACCAAGTTTAATATTTCCAAATACCCACCTGTGTTTTCACCAGCTAAGAAACTAAAAATTGCATGGATGTAACATGCCAACGTATTCGCTATCAATGCCAATTTTTATATATAAAAAAAAGAAACGGAGAAAGAAAAGAAAAAAAGAAAGAAAGAAAAAAAAAAACAAAAAAAAAAACAGAGCACTGGAAAAATAGATATAGTATCCTGCAGACAGGATCCCAACAGTCACAGGAAAGATAACAGCTGAGGAGAATCCAGAAACTTCACTTACGGTGCCCAGACCTCCCCAAAATGACATTCATTGTTATTTACTGTAGATACTAGCTCTTCTATTTGCATTATATGGTTCATCTCTACTACCCATTCCCGTATTGTTGGTGTTATTTGTGATTTCCAATGTCTTGGAATTAAGGCTCTTCCTGCTATCAAGAAAAATCTAAATATTCTCTTTTTAATTGATTTATTTCATCCGGAATTAGAGAAAGGAACGCTGCCTATGGCTAAGTTTAAATATAACCAACCAAAATGGTTTTATTTTCTAATACCATAGATGTAATAGTGTGCCTCTCAATTCAATGCATCTCAAGCATAGGTCAGACATAGCTGGTTTAATTTTATTTAGTAAGATCGGGCAGCAATACCATCTCGTCATAATCTTATAATTGCGTTCCTGAGAATAAGACAACAAAGTTATTTTAGAGATGAGGAAGAACATCTTATTCCAATCTTCATGGGAGAGATTTTTACCTAATTCTCGCTCCCAGTCTCGAACATAGAAAGGACGATCCGGAAAAGCGTGCAATAGCAGAATACCATACGTTTTTAGATGCATAGAGACATTTTGAGTCAGAAAGGCATAACTCCTCAAACTGAGTTAAGTCCCTGCAGAGACTTAATCTATTCAGCCCTTTATAAAAAAATTAGGTAGCTGGAAGTATTGAAGCCATTCACCTGCTTTCTGGCGGGAGCTGAGCTCACCCAGAGTTTTCAAGCCTCTGTCCATACATGAATGACAGATGGGCGAAGGATGTGGTGGTTGCCAATAAGGATGAGCCCGGTGTTCGATTCGAACCCATGTTCGAATCGAGCACCGGGTGTTCGCTCGCTCGGCGAGCCCAGAACTATTGGGGCCGCTCGCATCAAATTCGTGTGATGCGAGCGGCCCCGCAATGCACTGCGGCCCGCGTAGTGCAATGCTGGCTGATGATTGGCCAAGCATGCACTGTGACCCCGCATGCTTGGCCAATCACAGCGCCGGCAGCGAGGAGAGCCATAATTGGCTACAGGCAGGATGCCTGTAGCCAATTATAGCTCAGGGGCTTTAGTACACGCCCCACGGTATAAGAGGCCGCCGCGCCGGCGGCCTCGCATATTATGTTTCAGTCAGTGTCAGCGTGTCAGTGTGCCGCTGACTGCTGACAACAATATGTGCTTTATTTCTGGGGATATGTGTGTGCATGCTGTTAGAACAGCATTGCAGTATCACATCTGGGGGGTGTCTATAGGTGGCCTGTGAAGGAGGGCAGGTTTCCTGTGCTTAGAACTTTCCCTGCAAAAAAGTGTCATTTTTGCCGGAAGAAAGCTATTTAAATCACTCGCGGCTAATGAATTGATGGCTCCTGTAACACAGAGAGCTGTCATTCATTAATAAAAAAAAAAAAAAAAAAAAGCGTAGGGGTCCCCCCAAATTCAATAACCCGGCCCTTCAGGTCTGGGATGGATATTAAGGGGAACCCCAGCCAAAAAAAAAAAAAAAAAAAATGGCGTAGGGTCCCCCTCAAAATCCATACCAGACCCTTGAGGTCTGGTATGGATTTTAAGGGGAACCCTAGCCAAAAAAAATGGCGTGGGGTCCCCCTCAAAATCCATACCAGACCCTTATCCGAGCACGCAACCTGGCAGGCCGCAGGAAAAGAGGGGGGGACGAGAGCGGCCCCCCCTCTCGCCTGAACCGTACCAGGCCACATGCCCTCAACATTGGGAGGATGCTTTGGGGGTCTAAGACCCCTAAAGCACCTTGTCCCCATGTTGATGAGGACAAGGGCCTCTTCCCCACAACCCTGGCCGGTGGTTGTGGGGGTCTGCGGGGCGGGGGGCTTATCGGAATCTGGAAGCCCCCTTTAACAAGGGGACCCCCAGATCCCGGCCCCCCCCCCCTGTGTGAAATGGTAAGGGGGTACAAAAGTACCCCTACCATTTCACCAAAAAAGTGGCAAAAATGGTAAAAATGACAGGAGACAGTCTTTGACAATTCCTTTATTAAAATCTTCTTTCTTCTTTCTTCATCCTTCGGTTTCTTCATCTTCTCCTTCCTTCATCTTCTTCCATCTTCTTCTTCCATTTTCTTCTTCCTCCGATCCGCTTCTTCTTGCGCTGGTCTTCTCGTCCTTCTCGGCCGGCATCTTCTTCCGTCGGCGTCGGCGTCGGCGTCGGTGTCGGTGTCTCTGTCTCTTCTTGGGCCGCTCCGCGCAATGGGAGGCTCCCGCTGTGTGAGGCTCCGCTCCGTCTGACAGGTCTTTTATAATGGAGGGCACCTGGTGACCCCGCCCCCTCTGACGCACAGGGACGTCATGGGGAATTCCAGGATGGCTTTCCCCATGACGTCAGAGGGGGGCGGGGTCACCAGGTGCCCTCCGTTTTAAAAGACCTGTCAGATGGAGCGGAGCCTCACACAGCGGGAGCCTCCCATTGCGCGGAGCGGCCCAAGAAGACACCGACACCGACGCCGACGCCGACGGAAGAAGATGCCGGACGAGAAGGACGAGAAGACCAGCGCAAGAAGAAGCGGATCGGAGGAAGAAGAAAATGGAAGAAGAAGATGGAAGAAGATGAAGGAAGGAGAAGATGAAGAATCCGAAGGATGAAGAAAGAAGAAAGAAGATTTTAATAAAGGAATTGTCAAAGACTGTCTCCTGTCATTTTTACCATTTTTGCCACTTTTTTGGTGAAATGGTAGGGGTACTTTTGTACCCCCTTACCATTTCACACAGGGGGGGGCGAGATCTGGGGGTCCCCTTGTTAAAGGGGGCTTCCAGATTCCGATAAGCCCCCCGCCCGCAGACCCCCACAACCACCGGCCAGGGTTGTGGGGAAGAGGCCCTTGTCCTCATCAACATGGGGACAAGGTGCTTTAGGGGTCTTAGACCCCCAAAGCATCCTCCCAATGTTGAGGGCATGTGGCCTGGTACGGTTCAGGCGAGAGGGGGGGCCGCTCTCGTCCCCCCCTCTTTTCCTGCGGCCTGCCAGGTTGCGTGCTCGGATAAGGGTCTGGTATGGATTTTGAGGGGGACCCCACGCCATTTTTTTTGGCTAGGGTTCCCCTTAAAATCCATACCAGACCTCAAGGGTCTGGTATGAATTTTGAGGGGGACCCTACGCCATTTTTTTTTTTTTTTTTGGCTGGGGTTCCCCTTAATTATCCATCCCAGACCTGAAGGGCCTGGTTATTGAATTTGGGGGGGGACCCCTACGCTTTTTTTTTTTTAATTTTTTTTAATTTTTTTTTATTTTTTATCAATGACTTTTTTTTATGAATGAGTTTCAATGAATCACTGTTCTCTGTGTTACGGGAGCCGTGAATTAACATTAGCCGCGAGTGATTTTAAATAGCTTTTTTACTTTCAAAAATGACACTTTGCGCAGAGACAGTTCTAAACACGGGAAACATGCGCCCCTTTACAGGCATACTATAGACACCCCCCAGGTACGAAATTTAAAGGAATATTACACTTTTATTGTTTCAATTTAAGCATTATTAAAATCACTGCTCCTGAAAAAACGGCCGTTTTTAAAAAAAATTTTTGCATTGATACATGTCCCCTGGGGCAGGACCCAGGTCCCCAAACACTTTTTATGACATTAACATGCATATTAGCCTTTAAAATTAGCACTTTTAATTTCAAACGTTCGCATCCATTATAACTAATAGGGTTCTAAAGCTCGCACGGACTTTAGGTCCGTTCGCGGGTTCTGGTGCGAGCCGAACGGGGGGGGTGTTCGGCTCATCCCTAGTTGCCAACAGAGGAAACTTTTATCTGACATACACGGTGGAAACCCTGGGTTGTCCAATATTGAAGTCAGTGGCCCTGGGCGTGAAGATACGTTGTATGTTGTAATGGCTTTGTCCCATACATATAACAAAGATGAAATCAAAGGTGTTACCTGTGTTGAATGTGACCCATCTGTAGGAAGAACCCATGGGAGAGAGGTCAGTGGTACAGGCACTAGATCGGACTTAAGATTAACACACTGCTTGAGGGATCCATGGTGGAACCAATCTAGCACCCTACTAAGTAATGCCGCCACAGGGTATAATTCAAGGTGCGGCAAGCCTTAACCTCCAGCATCTCTCCTCTTCACTAAAATGTCATATCTAAGTCTAGCCCAGAATCTAGGCCAAATATATTTTAATAATATAGATCGTGTCAATCTGAAAAAAGAACATGGGACCCTAATTGGGATTGTTTGAAAAACATAAAGAAATCTATGAAGGATGTCCATCTTAAAGAGTGACATCCGTTCCAACCATGAATGTCGCATTGGTGACCATTTCTCAAGACTAGATTGCATGACGTTCACTAGTGGAAGGTAGTGGAGCTCATACAGTTTATAGAGTTGTCTGGGTATCTGGATCCCCAAATAATTAATAGAATACTGGGCCCATTGGAATGAAAAATTATCAGCAAGAGAAACTTGGATGTCCTCCGAGAGAGTAACATTTAAACAATGTGATTTTGCCACATTCATTTTGAAATTACTTCGAGTACCGAAAAGTTCTAATTCCTTTAGGAGCACCGGAAATGCAATTATTGGATTAGTTATATGAAGCAAGAAATCATCCACAAACAAACTTATCTTGTATTGCTTACCAACAATGTCAACACCCTGTATTGAGTTGCTAGCACGCAGGGCCATCGCCAAGTGCTCCATTGCTAGTATATACAGGAGTGGCGAGAGAGGACACCCCTGATGGGTTCCATTCGAAAAAATGAACGGGGTCCGAGGGTAGGCCGTTCACTCTAATACGAGATGATGGAGCCGAATACAAGGCCATGATTATTTTTAATTAAGCCTTGGGATAAACCTATTTGTTCCAGTGTTGCTTTCAAAAACTCCCAGTCCAGGTGATCAAATGCCTTTTCCACGTCTAGCGAAAGTAGACACAGCGGGACTTTTTGTAGCTGGCAGTGTGAAATAAGAGATAGTATTTTATATGTGTGTTATAATGTGCTTCCCGGGCTGGTACAAAGCCCACCTGAACCAATAATAGAGGAAATACGGTTATATTATGACTTAGATTACATTTCATTCTCATCCCTGTCTCTGCACTTAGCTTTTTCTTGATCTTTGTGCTCACAGATTTCACAATGCTATAGTCATTCTACAATTTTGGATTAAAAGCACTAATTGCTGCCACTGATGAAGACTAATTATTTTGGTGGGGAAATAGCAACAATCTGTAATTATTCATTAAAGACAAATAGGTAACTAAGAAGCCACCCATGACATTTAAAGGGAATTTACCAAAGTTTAGTTTCATCCACGCAAGTAATTAAAATCTCACATGCAGCTGTGCCCTAAAGAGTAAAGCCTAGTACACACGATCAGAAAAACATACAAAAAATACCGCTTTTCAAATCAAATTGTATGATAATCTGATTGTTAATACACAGCTTTCATGAGCTGATCGCGACAGTTCATCTGAAATTATTCGAAGGAAAATGTTTCTTGTGCAATACCAGAACGACTTTGTTTAATCAATACAATTTTCATCCGAAAATATAATACAATACACTACATCACTTCTGAATCTGTATTTTGTCGTACTAGAATTTTCATAAATTGAGTGACCTCTTCATTTTCAATCTGGAGACTAGCATGCAAAAAAAAAAAAAAAAAAAATGGATGATCATTTGTCTGATATTCTCATCGCGTGTACGAGGCTTTATGGCTGGAATCAACCAATCAGATTTCACCTTTTAGCCATTTAGAGCAGAAAAGTCCTTGATTGGTCTATACAATTTTTTGTAAGATGTAGGTGAAAAATAACAGGTGGAACCAGTCAAATCATTCTTATTTGCCCTTGGGTCATTGCTCCCAAGCCCCAATTCATAGAAGCTATGCAGTGTTCTCCCTAGAATTTGTTTTAAAGTGGTTGTAAACCCTTAAGCCCCATACACACGGTCGGATTTTCGCATGGATTCTGTCCGATCGGACAATGTTGTTGAAAAATCAGATCGTGTGTATGCACCATCGGACAGTGTACGTCGTATTGTCCGACGGACAAAGTCCTATCTCCTGCTGGATAGATTTTCCGACAACACGGTCCGATCACACCAAATCCGATCGTGTGTATGGTAGTCCGACCGGACAAAGTGCTACGCATGCTCAGATCACATTACAAGACCAAAGCTATTGGCTACTAGCCTCTACGTAGTCCCGTCGTAGGCAACAAACGTCACCACGTTCAGAATGATCGGATTTTCCGACAACTTTGTCCGACCGTGTGTACGCAAAACCAACATCAGACAAAGTATAACGGACATGGTCTGACGGACCTGGTCCTCGGATAATCCGCGCGTGTGTATGGGGCTTTACAGACCACTTAGACCTACGGATAAGCCTAGATTAAGGCTTACCTGTAGGTCCAATAAATATCTCCTAAACGGTTTAGGAGATATTTGCAAAAGACAGGCACTATGCTGCTCTAAATATTGACCTCCTGTGATCCTGCTGAGGAAGGGGACCAATAATCTCTGAAACGCGTAGAGAAACTCCACTATCGACCATCATATGGCATTTTTGACAATATAAGTAGGGTCAGGGTGTATATACAGTATATCAGGTCATATACTGTAGGAAGGTATGGAGGTTATGAAATTTAATTCCTATGTTGTGAAAGGATATAAGGCGTGGATAATAATTAGGAGTTGATATATTATGGAAGTATGCTATGCATACTAGCTCATTATGCCTTTGCCTTGCAGGGTCTATTTTTTTTAGTTAGGCTTTACTTCCTCTTTAAGCCAGGTAGAATTAGAAAGTATCTGAGTGGTCCAAAAAAATAAATAAAAGAGCAGTATAAAATCACAATAATGAAAACTGTGTCAGTTTATTAAGTATCAAATATATTTAGGCTCAAAATTGTGTGTAATTGTTAAATGGCACCACATTAACTTTACAATTTAGAGCAAAATTTAATACATTTGTGTTTTTACATGCTTTCATTATTATCAAAAAGGGGCTGACAAGACACCTGTACACTATATTACAAAAAGTATTGGGATGCCTGCCTTTACACTTACATGAACTTTAATGGCATCCCAGTCTTTAGTCCGTAGGGTTCAATACTGAGTTGGCCCACCCTTTCTAGCTTTAACAGCTTCAACTCTTCTGGAAAGGCTGTCCACAAGGTTTAGGAGTGTGTCTATGGGAATGTTTGACCATTCTTCCAAAAGTGCATTTGTAAAGTTGATGTTGGATGAGAAGGCCTGGCTCGCAGTCTCCATTCTAATTCATCCCAAAAGTGTTCTATCAGGTTGAGGTGTAGGCCAATCAAGTTCCTCCACCCCAAACGCATTCATCTATGTCTTTATGGGCCTTGCTTTGTGCACTGGTCCAAATCATTTGGTGGAGGGGGGATTATGGTGTGGGCTTGTTTTTCAGGGATTGGGATTGGCCCCTTAGTTCCAGTGAAGGTAACTCTTAAGGCGTCAGCACACCAAGACATTTTGGACAATTTCATGCTTCCAGACTGTGGTTGGAAGCTAAACAGTGGGGACCTTGAGTGGAGAGTGAACAAATTTAGCTTTTTGACTGCTGGTGATTGCTGAGTTGCATTTTTAGGTTCTTTTTGGGGCTTTTCCTTGTAGCTTTTTAATTCCTTTTTCTGTCACTTTTTAAACAGCTTTTTTTTCTTTGCTTCCTTCAGCCTACTAATTAAGGGGAGTGGTTAATTGGTCACAGGTGCTTGAGGCCTATATAACCTTCTGTAGAACTCATTGTGAGCCTGCTCATCTTTGATCTTGCTGGAACTAATGGCCCATACACACGATCTGAATATGGTACGAAAACGATCGTCCGAGGAAGGATCGTACGATTGTCGGATCGTGTGTACACCACTTTCGACAGCCGATCATGACCGTTCCTCTGATATTATTCGATCGGGCATGCACAATTATTTTCCTCGTACGATTTTCGGTTAGTCAGTATAGTTGTCGTCCGAAAATTCAATACAAATACATTACAACACATGACATCACTTCCGATTTTTTTTTTCTGTCGTACGAGAATTTTCGTGACTTTATTTAGCTTTTCGATCTCTACTTGTGACTATTAAGCGAAATCGGCCGTACGATCGGTTGTACGATATTCGGATCGTGTGTACGGGGCATTAGACCAAGTGGAACTGGACTAAGTGGTGAGTTAAAAAAACAGAGTTAGTGGAACTGGACTAAGTGGTGAGTTAAAAAACAGAGTTAGTGGAACTGGACTAGTTAAAAAGACTGAGTTTGTGGAACTGGACTAAGTGGTGAATTAAAGAACCGGAGTTAGTGGAACTGGACTAAGTGGTGGGTTAAAAAAACAGAGTTGAAAACAAGAGGTTGTAACAGGGGTCAAGTACCTGTGTAGGGTGAGTGTATACCTGTGTATTGTAAGTACATGTGCTGTGCTGCAAGTGCACGTGGGCTGTATTGAGTATTAGTGTCAGGTAGTACCTGTGTATTGTGAGTACCTGAGTGTTGTCTGAATAGTGTGTGTGGATCGTCAGCAAGTGCGTGTTGGTCGCCAGTGAGTGCACGTTGGTCTGCGAGTGCACGTTGGTCTGCGAGTACCTGTGTATTGTCTTGCTGAGTACCTGTGTACTATTCTAGGCTTACCTATAGGTATAATTTACCTTAGGCTTACCTATAGGTAGAATTAAGAGTTTACAGACACTTTAAGTGTGTACTATATAAACAGTGCCTGATAAGATAACAAAATGATATATACTGACCACTGCATGACAAGCTATCTTCTGTAAGTGTGCTCCATACTTAGTTTAGATGGTGGTGGACTTTCGATCTATTCCCCCTTCACAAGCATGCATCTCTTGAACTGAACTAAAGAACACCATTATTCTATGCATGCTTTGCCATGATAGGCAAGTTCTACAACAATGCCTGACTGGCCATCCCAGAACATGCTTGTCCATTGCTTTGTGTTCTCCATGTTTGATCTGCTTGCAACAAACTTACACTCTAAGGAAGAATTATTTATAGATCCAGTATTGTATTTCATTGTCTTTCATCATTTGCTCTAAGGTTTGATACCCTCCCTGGGGTTAAATGAAGCTCACCTGGAGGGACTGATGATGAAAGAAATAGTTTTATGAATTCTGCTCTGTGATATAATACTGCATGCTGTGTGGGTACAATTGATTTATTGACATATTTTTGATGGGTTTTTCACTGGATACATGTTACAGCTACTTTTTACAGGTGATTTGTTATTTTTGTTTTACAAGGTCATTTACAAGATATTCAGTTTGGATCTCACTCTAGGTTTTTGTTTGAAGTGCATACCCCCTCCCCCCCCCCCCAATCTGCCATACTCAAGCTAATACAAGCCTTACATTTTTTAAAGTGTAAATTGTTTATTTTTTAGTATTTGTTCAATGTGAAAAATAGATCAAAATTATGTAATCGTATAATCTTAAAAAAAATGTATACTATGTTTAATTTGCATCCATGTGCATGGTATCCAACATATCAGCTGATTGCAGTTACCCTCTTCTTCTCTCACCAGGGTTGCACTGATCTGGCCTGAATGGAATGCTGACAATGATTTTATTATTATTATTTTTATTGTAGGAATGCAATTGACAAAAAGAGTGGCCACAACATTTGGCCAATAAAACAATATAATAATAATAATAACAATGTAAATTTTGTTAGTGTAGCTTGGTGACAAGCTAGCAGCTCTGGGTCCATTACGCTGCTCTAAATATTGACCTCCTGTAAAATCTCCTGAGGAAGGGGACTAATAATCTCTGAAACGCGTAGAGAAACTCCACTATCAACCATCATATGGCATTTTTGACAATGTAAGTTGGGTGTATATACAGTAGGTATATACTGTAGGATGGTATGGAGGTTATGATATTGAATTCCTATGTTGTGAAAGGATATAAGGCGTGGATAATAATTTGGAGTTGATATATTATGGAACAGCATAGCGGAAGATTAATGTACTGTATATATTTAACTTTATTAATTCTATGTGGAGCCTGTACTTAACCACTTCAGCGCCGGACCAATTGGCAGCCAAAGGATCAGGCCCCTTTTTGCGATTCGGCACTGCGTTGCTTTAACTGACAATTGCGCGGTCGTGCGATGTGGCTCCAAAACAAAATTGGCGTCCTTTTTTTTCCCACAAATAGAGCTTTCTTTTGGTGGTATTTGATCGCCCCTGCGGTTTTTATTTTTTGCGCTATAAACAAAAATAGAGCGACAATTTTGAAAAAAATGCAATATTTTTTGCTTTTTGCTATAATAAATATCCCCAAAAAATATATAAAAAAACATTTTTTTTCCTCAGTTTAGGCCAATACGTATTCTTCTACATATTTTTGGTAAAAAAAATCGCAATTAGCGATTATTGATTGGTTTGCGCAAAAGTTATAGCGTTTACAAAATAGGGGATAGTTTTATAGCATTTTTATTAATATTTTTTTTTACTAGTAATGGCGGCGATCAGCAATTTTTATTGTGACTGCGACATTATGGCGGACACATCGGACATTTTTGACACATTTTTGGGACCATTGTCATTTATACAGCAATCAATGCTATTTAAATAAAATCAAAATAAACCGCGCTAAAAGATATTAGGGAAAAAATTAATAAAATCTTAACTTAAAAGGCTGCTGCTAAAAGTGGGATACACACACACAGGATATACAAATGGATAAAGCTGCGCCAAAAAAAAAAATTTACATAAATGAAAAAGACACAAATAACCAAATGATAATGTGCCAAAAAATGAATTACATACACAATATAACTATAGAAGAGTGCATAAAATATGGTAAATAAAGTCCAATGGGGACCACATTAGTCCTGATTATGTGTCATCCTTAGTGATAAGCCTGGTTGTATATAGTAGGCAGACTGTTGGTTATGTAGCATATAGAGCACCGCTGTGACAAGCATGCAAGAGTTCTGTGCAATCCCATCCACCTTTTGAATTTGGCGCTTACCAGATAACTAGTAATAAAAGGCACTGCCTATGAAGCCTGCAACATCTCAGGTGGGGGGTAACTGATGAGACCGATCAGATCAAGGACAACCACTCCAAAGAAAAAGAAGGACCTCCACAACCTCCGCTCCGCTCAAGGACATCCAACTAGTTATTTATGTTGTTGGATTTGTTTCATCTCTGTGTATCATCTACGGCTGTTCACTTCACTGGGTATACAGTATGTGAGGGTTTACATCCACTTTAACTGAAGATCTCTTGTTTCCTGCCGCTGGCACCACTCTGGAGACTGCTAGCTGGGATAACAGATGGAGTGCAGTTGGTATCACTCCGCATGGGACAGGAGCCAGCATTACAGAGGAGGCATTGCCTTTTGCAGCTCTTGCTCCATATTATAGCTCCAATTTTACAAGTAGCCCCTCTGCATTGCACTCTGTTTGATGCTCTGGGATGACCGCTCAGGAAGCCAAGACCGCGATCAACCAGTCAGGCTTCAGGGAACCCTTGCTAAACCAATTAATTGGCAGTCCGTGTGAAAAATACCCCAATGTAAGGGGTATTTTTCACACGGACTGCCAATTAATTGGTTTAGCAAGGGTTCCCTGAA
Source organism: Lithobates sylvaticus (assembly GCA_028564925.1). NCBI lineage: Eukaryota > Metazoa > Chordata > Amphibia > Anura > Ranidae > Lithobates > Lithobates sylvaticus. Next base: position 697,104,193 of record CM053026.1, on the reverse strand, counting down.
GCCTGACTGGTTGATCGCGGTCTTGGCTTCCTGAGCGGTCATCCCAGAGCATCAAACAGAGTGCAATGCAGAGGGGCTACTTGTAAAATTGGAGCTATAATATGGAGCAAGAGCTGCAAAAGGCAATGCCTCCTCTGTAATGCTGGCTCCTGTCCCATGCGGAGTGATACCAACTGCACTCCATCTGTTATCCCAGCTAGCAGTCTCCAGAGTGGTGCCAGCGGCAGGAAACAAGAGATCTTCAGTTAAAGTGGATGTAAACCCTCACATACTGTATACCCAGTGAAGTGAACAGCCGTAGATGATACACAGAGATGAAACAAATCCAACAACATAAATAACTAGTTGGATGTCCTTGAGCGGAGCGGAGGTTGTGGAGGTCCTTCTTTTTCTTTGGAGTGGTTGTCCTTGATCTGATCGGTCTCATCAGTTACCCCCCACCTGAGATGTTGCAGGCTTCATAGGCAGTGCCTTTTATTACTAGTTATCTGGTAAGCGCCAAATTCAAAAGGTGGATGGGATTGCACAGAACTCTTGCATGCTTGTCACAGCGGTGCTCTATATGCTACATAACCAACAGTCTGCCTACTATATACAACCAGGCTTATCACTAAGGATGACACATAATCAGGACTAATGTGGTCCCCATTGGACTTTATTTACCATATTTTATGCACTCTTCTATAGTTATATTGTGTATGTAATTCATTTTTTGGCACATTATCATTTGGTTATTTGTGTCTTTTTCATTTATGTAATTTTTTTTTTGGCGCAGCTTTATCCATTTGTATATAATGCTATTTAAATGCATTGATTCCTGTATAAATGACAGTTGTAGTGAAGGGGTTAACCACTAGGGGGAGGGGAGGGGTTATGGGCGGTGACGTGTGTGTTTTTTTACATTAGGGGGCGGGGCTGAAGTCTGAAGTCATTGATCGGCTTTCCCGATGACCGGGAACAGCCAATCAATGACAGGCAGAGTAGGAAGCGCGGGGAGAGGTTTGTTTACACATAGCTCTCCCCGTTCATCAGCTCCGTGACCCGATCGCGGGACACCATCGGCGATCGGGTCCGCTGGTGCCGTGGCCGGGGTCACGGAGCTCCCGACCGGGACGCGAGCGCGCCGCTGGCGGCGAGCACACGACCCACGGGCAGGCATTTACAGGATCACGTACAGGTACGGGATTTTGCCTGCCCGTGCCATTCTGCACACGTATATGTGCATGAGGCGGTCGGGAAGCGGTTAATGTGGAAAATGATTGTGTACCTAAAAAGTCCAAGAGATCTTTTTTTCTCTATCTTTCTCAGTGTAGAGCAAACATACACATTTGAAAGCTGTATAAACAAATCAATGCAATAATAGCTAGAAGTGTATATAAACCAAAAATCTAATATCATGCAGCTTTCTAGTCCTTTCATTAGATGGCTGCATTAGTCTTTTAGTCAGATGTTTTCCATTTTTCCATCCTAGTGATTAAATACTTCCTAGTGGCTTGCTATACTCACTTCTCCACTGTACTAATGGAAGGAGCTGTGGTTTCCATCCAGGCTGGAGTACAAATAACTCTGTTAATTTCCATTACATGAGGGAAGGGTGGAGGCCCTTGCACTACATAGTTGATGGTAGATCTAAAGAAGCTTGTACTATTAGATTGTATAGTGTATGCTGAGCTTTACAGAACCCAGGACATACTTCTCCTGTTTTCAATTTTACAGCTCTATCCACATAGGCGGTTATCTGATCTCTAGCTCCTATACACTCTGCCAATTGAACAATCTATGTGTCACGTACCTGGTCAGAGGCAAAGGTGATGAGAGGGCTTCCCTTGCGACTGAGTGAAGTGCACCACTGAAGGTGGTGACAGGGAGTGCTATGCGCAAAGAAGCCAGCTGCGATAGGCTGAGTGATGAGACATCTGCTGGATGGCAGCTGGATGAGCAGGATGCACTGCTGGGCAGGGGTCCCTCAGATGTACCAGATGAGTATTGGCCAAAGTGAGAGCCAGGAGCAGGGTCAGGAGCCAGGCCAGTAGTCATACACAGAGTTTTAGCCAGGGATAAGGCAGCAAGCAAGGTTAGGAGTAAGTCGGGGTCATACACTTATAATCAGGCAGCAAAGAAGTCCAGAAGAGCAAGTCAGAGGTCATACACGGGTACAGCAGACAGAAGTGGAGTCAATGGAACAAGCCATGGGTCAAAGCCAGACATGGAGACAAGACAGGTCAAAGGCAACCCGGGTCGGTAATCCAATAGTATCAAGAACAGCAACACAAGAACACTCGGGGGAGCTGAAGACCATCCAGCAACTAGTGGCTGATGCTGCTGGCTTTAAAAATAGGCCACTGGGCACCAGAACCTGACACGCATTGTGTGCGCCTTGGCATGGAATCTTCACGGATGTTTGTGCCCATGTGCGCATGCGTATTAACATTGGCGAATTTCTATGTGACAATGATGAATTTCTATGCGCCAATGTATGATTCTGCTAGGCATTAGCAGATGTGTCAGTTCTCCTGCAGGCTGTTCTCTGACACTATGGCAGTGTATTTAGTGAAAATTATATTTCTGCTGGAGTAGGAATGAAGATGATGCAGGGTGTGTGCTAATGAGGTCAGCTGGTAAACTCCTTCCTGTGTCATATCCCGAGGTCCATCGAGAAAGTAATGGAGAAGTTTTTTCATATAGCCAGCTGGACAGTGTGTACTTTAGGATGTCGTTGCAGCTGGCGGTTGTTGGTCTTGGCGGGTGAATGAAGAAACCTCGGATAAGGAGAGTAGGGACCCATTGGTGGTATGGGTCCCGATGGTGGTATTCCAGCTAACGGTGGTTTTAGTTGGAATTTGGTTAACGGGTGCACTGCGGTAAGTTGGTTGTCTCCGAGCCAGTATGTCGACTAGAGGCCTATTATCAGATATAACATATAACAGATGGTATGTGGAGTGTCTGCCAAGACCAACGCGAATATCAGATGTTGATGGTTATGTTCATTTAAATGTATTAATTAATAAAGGGGTTGCTACGGACAATTTTACCCCAACTTGGTGTGGTCTCTATTAGGGATGAGCCGAACACCCCCCCGTTCGGCTCGCACCAGAACCCGCGAACGGACCTAAAGTCCGTGCGAGCTTTAGAACCCTATTAGTTATAATGGATGCGAACGTTCGAAATTAAAAGTGCTAATTTTAAAGGCTAATATGCATGTTAATGTCATAAAAAGTGTTTGGGGACCTGGGTCCTGCCCCAGGGGACATGTATCAATGCAAAATTTTTTTTTAAAAACGGCCGTTTTTTCAGGAGCAGTGATTTTAATAATGCTTAAATTGAAACAATAAAAGTGTAATATTCCTTTAAATTTCGTACCTGGGGGGTGTCTATAGTATGCCTGTAAAGGGGCGCATGTTTCCCGTGTTTAGAACTGTCTCTGCGCAAAGTGTCATTTTTGAAAGTAAAAAAGCTATTTAAAATCACTCGCGGCTAATGTTAATTCACGGCTCCCGTAACACAGAGAACAGTGATTCATTGAAACTCATTCATAAAAAAAAGTCATTGATAAAAAATAAAAAAAATAAAAAAAAAAAAAAAAAAAGCGTAGGGGTCCCCCCAAATTCAATAACCAGGCCCTTCAGGTCTGGGATGGATAATTAAGGGGAACCCCAGCCAAAAAAAAAAAAAAAAATGGCGTAGGGTCCCCCTCAAAATCCATACCAGACCCTTGAGGTCTGGTATGGATTTTAAGGGGAACCCTAGCCAAAAAAAATGGCGTGGGGTCCCCCTCAAAATCCATACCAGACCCTTATCCGAGCACGCAACCTGGCAGGCCGCAGGAAAAGAGGGGGGACGAGAGCGGCCCCCCCTCTCGCCTGAACCGTACCAGGCCACATGCCCTCAACATTGGGAGGATGCTTTGGGGGTCTAAGACCCCTAAAGCACCTTGTCCCCATGTTGATGAGGACAAGGGCCTCTTCCCCACAACCCTGGCCGGTGGTTGTGGGGGTCTGTGGGCGGGGGGCTTATCGGAATCTGGAAGCCCCCTTTAACAAGGGGACCCCCAGATCCCGCCCCCCCCCTGTGTGAAATGGTAAGGGGGTACAAAAGTACCCCTACCATTTCACCAAAAAAGTGGCAAAAATGGTAAAAATGACAGGAGACAGTCTTTGACAATTCCTTTATTAAAATCTTCTTTCTTCTTTCTTCATCCTTCGGATTCTTCATCTTCTCCTTCCTTCATCTTCTTCCATCTTCTTCTTCCATTTTCTTCTTCCTCCGATCCGCTTCTTCTTGCGCTGGTCTTCTCGTCCTTCTCGTCCGGCATCTTCTTCCGTCGGCGTCGGCGTCGGTGTCGGTGTCGGTGTCTTCTTGGGCCGCTCCGCGCAATGGGAGGCTCCCGCTGTGTGAGGCTCCGCTCCATCTGACAGGTCTTTTAAAACGGAGGGCACCTGGTGACCCCGCCCCCCTCTGACGTCATGGGGAAAGCCATCATGGAATTCCCCATGACGTCCCTGTGCGTCAGAGGGGGCGGGGTCACCAGGTGCCCTCCATTATAAAAGACCTGTCAGACGGAGCGGAGCCTCACACAGCGGGAGCCTCCCATTGCGCGGAGCGGCCCAAGAAGAGACAGAGACACCGACACCGACATCGACGCCGACGCCGACGGAAGAAGATGCCGGACGAGAAGGACGAGAAGACCAGCGCAAGAAGAAGCGGATCGGAGGAAGAAGAAAATGGAAGAAGAAGATGGAAGAAGATGAAGGAAGGAGAAGATGAAGAAACCGAAGGATGAAGAAAGAAGAAAGAAGATTTTAATAAAGGAATTGTCAAAGACTGTCTCCTGTCATTTTTACCATTTTTGCCACTTTTTTGGTGAAATGGTAGGGGTACTTTTGTACCCCCTTACCATTTCACACAGGGGGGGGGCCGGGATCTGGGGGTCCCCTTGTTAAAGGGGGCTTCCAGATTCCGATAAGCCCCCCGCCCGCAGACCCCCACAACCACCGGCCAGGGTTGTGGGGAAGAGGCCCTTGTCCTCATCAACATGGGGACAAGGTGCTTTAGGGGTCTTAGACCCCCAAAGCATCCTCCCAATGTTGAGGGCATGTGGCCTGGTACGGTTCAGGCGAGAGGGGGGGCCGCTCTCGTCCCCCCCTCTTTTCCTGCGGCCTGCCAGGTTGCGTGCTCGGATAAGGGTCTGGTATGGATTTTGAGGGGGACCCCACGCCATTTTTTTGGCTAGGGTTCCCCTTAAAATCCATACCAGACCTCAAGGGTCTGGTATGGATTTTGAGGGGGACCCTACGCCATTTTTTTTTTTTTTTTTGGCTGGGGTTCCCCTTAATATCCATCCCAGACCTGAAGGGCCTGGTTATTGAATTTGGGGGGACCCCTACGCTTTTTTTTTGTTTTTTTTATTAATGAATGACAGCTCTCTGTGTTACAGGAGCCATCAATTCATTAGCCGCGAGTGATTTAAATAGCTTTCTTCCTGCAAAAATGACACTTTTTTGCAGGGAAAGTTCTAAGCACAGGAAACCTGCCCTCCTTCACAGGCCACCTATAGACACCCCCCAGATGTGATACTGCAATGCTGTTCTAACAGCATGCACACACATATCCCCAGAAATAAAGCAAATATTGTTGTCAGCAGTCAGCAGCACACTGACACGCTGACACTGTCTGAAACATAATATGCGAGGCCGCCGGCGCGGCGGCCTCTTATACCGTGGGGCGTGTACTAAAGCCCCTGAGCTATAATTGGCTACAGGCATCCTGCCTGTAGCCAATTATGGCTCTCCTCGCTGCCGGCGCTGTGATTGGCCAAGCATGCGGGGTCACAGTGCATGCTTGGCCAATCATCAGCCAGCATTGCACTGCGCGGGCCGCAATGCATTGCGGGGCCGCTCGCATCACATGAATTTGATGCGAGCGGCCCCAATAGTTCTGGGCTCGCCGAGCAAGCGAACACCCGGTGCTCGATTCGAACATGGGTTCGAATCGAACACCGGGCTCATCCTTACTCAGCCCTCAAAAATTACACTCGCACACTCGCATTTTGCGAGTGATTTTTGAGGGCTGGCGAGGAGAAGAGAGGAGAGCCGCCACTGGGAGATCACAGCAGGGAACATCACTGCTTTCGTTTCATCATAAGCTGTGTGTTTCCCCCGCCGCGCGCCGTCACATAAGCCCCTCCCCTTTTCCGGGACTTTGATAGACAGATCACCCGTCCAATCCTAGGACGGGTGACATGTATCAAAGTTCCCCGGACAAGGGGAGGGGCTTATGTGACGGCGCGCGGCGGGGGGACACACAGCTTATGATGAAACGAAACCAGTGATGTTCCCTGCTGTGATCTCCCAGAGGCGGCTCTCCTCTCTTCTCCACAGGTAGGCAGCACATGGGGGACACAGGCTGCACATGGGGGGGGGGGGGACACAGGCTGCACAGGCTGCACATGGGGGGGGGGGGGGGGACACAGGCTGCACATGGGGGGGGGACACAGGCTGCACATGGGGGGGGGGGGGACACAGCCTGCACATGGGGGGGACACAGGCTGCACATGGGGGGGGGGGGGGACACAGGCTGCACATGGGGGGGGGGACACAGGCTGCACATGGGGGGGGGGACACAGGCTGCACATGGGGGGGGGGGACACAGCCTGCACATGGGGGGGGGACACAGCCTGCACATGGGGGGGGGGGCACACAGCCTGCACATAGGGGGGACACAGGCTGCACATGGGGGGGACACAGCCTGCACATGGGGGGGGGGGGGACACAGGCTGCACATGGGGGGGGGACACAGGCTGCACATGGGGGGGGGACACAGGCTGCACATGGGGGGGGGACACAGGCTGCACGGGGGGGACACAGGCTGCCTGCACATGGGGGGGGACACACACAGGCTGCACATGGGGGGGGACACAGGCTGCACATGGGGGGGGGGACACAGGCTGCACATGGGGGGGGGGGGACACAGGCTGCACATGGGGGGGGGGGGGGGGCACAGGCTGCACATGGGGGGGGGGGACAGGCTGCACATGGGGGGGGGACAGGCTGCACATGGGGGGGGGGACACAGGGGGGGGGGGACACAGGCTGCACATGGGGGGGGGGGGGGCTGCACATGGGGGGGGGGACACAGGCTGCACATGGGGGGGACACAGGCTGCACATGGGGGGGGACACAGGCTGCACATGGGGGGGGACAGGCAGCACATGGGGGGGACACAGGCTGCACATGGGGGGGGACACAGGCTGCACATGGGGGGGGGGGGGCACAGGCTGCACATGGGGGGGGGACACAGGCTGCACATGGGGGGGGGGACAGGCTGCACATGGGGGGGGGGGACACAGGCTGCACATGGGGGGGGACACAGGCTGCACATGGGGGGACACAGGCTGCACATGGGGGGGGGACAGGCTGCACATGGGGGGGCACATGGGGGGGACACAGGGGGGACACAGGCTGCACATGGGGGGGGGGGCTGCACATGGGGGGGGACACAGGCTGCACATGGGGGGGGGGGGGGGGGGACACAGGCTGCACATGGGGGGGGGGACACAGGCTGCACATGGGGGGGGGGGGGCACACAGGCTGCACATGGGGGGGGGGGGACACAGGCTGCACATGGGGGGGGGGGGGGACACAGGCTGCACATGGGGGGGGGGGGGGGGGGGACACAGGCTGCACATGGGGGGGGGACACAGGCTGCACATGGGGGGGGGGGGGACACAGGCTGCACATGGGGGGGGGGGGACACAGGCTGCACATGGGGGGGGGGGACAGGCAGGCTGCACACAGGCTGCACATGGGGGGGGGGACACAGGCTGCACATGGGGGGGGGGACACAGGCTGCACATGGGGGGGGGACACAGGCTGCACAGGCTGCACATGGGGGGGGGGGGGACACAGGCTGCACATGGGGGGGGGACACAGGCTGCACATGGGGGGGGGACACAGGCTGCACATGGGGGGGGGGACACAGGCTGCACATGGGGGGGGGGGGGACACAGGCTGCACATGGGGGGGGGGGCACACAGGCTGCACATGGGGGGGGGGACAGGCTGCACATGGGGGGGGGACACAGGCTGCACATGGGGGGGGGGGGACACAGGCTGCACATGGGGGGGGGGGACACAGGCTGCACATGGGGGGGGGGGGACACAGGCTGCACATGGGGGGGGGACACAGGCTGCACATGGGGGGGGGACACAGGCTGCACATGGGGGGGGGGGGGGGGACACAGGCTGCACATGGGGGGGGGGCACATGGGGGGGACACAGGCTGCACATGGGGGGGGGACACAGGCTGCACATGGGGGGGGGGACACAGGCTGCACATGGGGGGGGGGGACACAGGCTGCACATGGGGGGGGGGGGACACAGGCTGCACATGGGGGGGGGGGGGGGGGGGGGACACAGGCTGCACATGGGGGGGGGGACACAGGCTGCACATGGGGGGGACACAGGGGGGCACAATTGGGGGGAAAACAGGCTGCACATGGATAATTTGGGGGGGGGGGCACAGGCTGCACATGGGGGGGGGGGCACAGGCTGGGTTAGGCTGCATTAAAGTTGTTAATATTTTTATAACTTAATTGCATAAAACATTAAAGGTGTCATTTAATGAGATAATTTGAGGGCGGGTTTAGGGGCGGGGCAGGGTAGGGGTTGGGCGGGGCAACTGGTGGCGAGTAACCCTTGAGGCCTGGCTAGTAGCTCAGGACTTGAAATTTTGAGCCCTGGAGGCACTGTTGCCGCACCGAGACTGAGTGTCTCACACTCAAAAATTGCGCCAGGTGGCCAAATTACGTCACTGCACATGCGCCTGCCCGGCCGAGCGCGTGCGATTTTTCCCAAGCCCAGCAGGCTTCGGGAACGGTGAATGCGCAGTTGCACTGTCGGCCTACAGCCATACTTTTTACGGACACTGCTGCTGCATTTACAGGCGGGCGGTTGGTAACACTGAAGCGGCCCCAGGGCAGGCAGCCTACTGGGAAATCACCTGCTATCCCGGTAGGCCAGTCCAGCCCTGCCCTTCACACAGCACACAGGAACAGAGCTGAGGCTGTCAATCAGCTGTTAGGAAAACTTGTCAGCAGTGAATAACGCTGATTGCAGAGGAAAGGATGCAGCAGACGAAAATTACACTTATTACTCTTAACTGAGACAAGTACACAATATAAAAGGATATGCTTTGTTCATATTTCTTATCTGAGGTTTATAACCACTTTAAGGAAAATAACAGTAATCACTTTTATTATTAGATATTTAAATACATACATTTTATTGGTCCCAGGAGTATAGCAAACTTCAGTTCTGTTCAGAAAGCGAGCCTTTCTAAAGTATATGCCAGGTTTGCTCACTAATTTCAATTCAATATCTACAGATGTTATCACCTCAAGCATGCAGATATTAATAAATGAGTTAAATGATCCTACACATTTACCCCATGTTTGTGAATTTATTACATTTACTCCCCTAAGCTACCACTGTGCAATAGCTACACCTGTAGTATTTTATATAGAAATACATTCTGCCCTATCTATATCTATAGATAACTCCTTTTTATACAGTGTCCTCCCCTGCAGAACGGTCATGGTAGGGCTGCACAGTCCACTAATAAAGGGCCTGCACAGATATAGATGGCAGCGTGTTGTTTAAACTTACTGTAGATTCTTCAACATGACATGCCTCCAATAGATACATAATAACACTTCAAATTATCAGTTTAACTTTTGGTTACGCTAAGATGACTTTAGTATAAAAGAAAAACAGGCCATCTAGAAAAATACAGTCAACAGACATCATTGTACCAATATGAAGCTTGAAGCCATATCTCTCAAACATGGGCATCCGCAGAACTTTTTTCGGGGGCATAATTTTAAAGTCACTCATGCTCCGCCCATTTTTGACAATGTCATAAAGGGGAGGGGCTTTGTCATTATCACATAAAGAGCATATATACAAAGGTTTGAGAAACCTGATGCAAAAACGTAATAGAAGGATCAAGCTGCCATTGTCTGATTTAACAATTTATAATCTGTTTTTATGTTTACAGAGGTTTCCACTACTGACTTTTCTTTCTGAAAATGCCAGAACCATGGCTCTGTTGTTCCAATATTGATATTACTTTACCCAAAGGAGGTATGCAGATAAGAATTTTTTACTTTCCTTAAACTTTTCTGATGTGCATACAGGCTTTGTCTTAGAAAGCATTCAGACCCACAGGTTAGCTTTTACAGCCAGGTAAAGAGCATTTTTAGAAGGTTAGCAATGATAGCTCCTGCATATCTTTCATGAAATAATAAATTTAACACCTTGACCGCAATTATACAAGTAGGCTGTTAGATGAGCTCCAGGACATGGGCAAAGGCTGCCTCATATCAGGCAGGTGCTGGTGCGGGTGGACAGCTCACAATCAGCTCTTCAGGCGTGCTCCCTTCCTTCCCTCAGGCTCTGAGCCACGCTGTCTGGAGAAGATGGAAGAGGTGAGTGGAGCCAAAATTGACCAGGTGCGAAGGAGGAAGAAGTTCCTCCTCCGCATTGAATGCTGGGGCCTCGCCTCGGCTGCATGACGTGACGTCACCTGGCAGATGAGTCTAGCAACCAGTTCAGCGAGAAGCAGAGAGGCCAGCAGACGGTGCAACAAGAGAGTCTAGGGTGTCGGGGTGGCGCTGCTGCTGCTGAATGTAACATTAAGTGACTGCCACAGCTTTGGCACCCCCCCTTTGCAGGAGCTTGCGGCGCCTGGGTGCGGTGCACTCTGGGCACCTGCCCAGGATCAGCCCTGAGTGTCCATGTGTGGAAACCTTGATCCGGGGGGGCAATTTCCCCCCTTGCCCCCCATGCGGACACCCATGCTCCCAAATTTCTGATATGGGAAAAAGGGACACCAAAAGGTATGTAGGCAAATATATGCAGACACACCCCTGCTATGTCCCATTACAAGGAGAATTAATACACAAACAATTACCGGTTAAACCCACAAGTGCTATATTAGCACTACTATTCCTTTATACTGGCTTTTGAAATTAAAAAATGCAATAGTTTATACATTAAATGAAAGTTATAATCGCTGGCATCTGAATTGCAGGTCCTGTGATCTCTGTAGCTCACTGAGCGATCCACGGACCTGCTGGTTGGTGCGTTAAGAGAGGAGCGCAACAGCATTGCCAGAGATGCCGATGAAACACAGTTAGACCTAGCGGTATCACGTCACTTCCCCAGTCTAGTGCAGTAAGAGGAGGAGAGAAGTGGCTGTGGGGGGGGGGGGGGCAGCTTGCTGCAGACTACGGAAGATACAGGCATGCTGTGCTAGAGAGCACAGCATGTCTCTATTAACAGCTTGGTGACACGAGATGCAAACTGACCACGCTAGCATGGATCGGCAGCCATGTTAGTGTGGTCAGTTACTCTCAGGAGGTGGGACAGAGACAGGATCAGCCAGGGATTATACAACACAGGCAGGACGACTACAAAAAAAGCAACATTACAAAGGATATTACATAGGTTTTAGGAGGCAGTAACATCATTTTTTCTTTAGGTTTACAAACACTTTAAGTATTGATGACTGGTAGAGTGGTGGTCAGGCAGAATGAGAGGCAAGGTTTTCTTTAATACCCTAGTCATATGGTTTTCATTGGGAAAAACTTATACATATTGTAATGGCTAATGTTTAATACATCTAGGATTCCATTCAAATAGCAGGTCTGTAAGAATTTTTAAGGGCTTTGGAATACAATTAGTTGGCTCAGTTATAGCAAGAAAGAATATTCTGACATGATTTTTCTGAATTTCTATATAAATGTTTCAAGCAAAAATTTAACAGTTAACGGCCAGATTAACTTTTCTCAGGGCTGGGGCTGATTTCACACAGAGCTTACAAGTCACAATTTTACATTATAACATTTTGGTCGGTGGCTATATATAGAGTTCAGGGGAGGTTAAAATCTGATTTGCAGAAAAATATGAAATGAAATTAACCGTACACTGTCACATCCTAGTGGCATGCACGCACAGCAAGAACTAGCTTTGAGGCATAAAGAGCATCGCTGCATAACATATGTGGAAACTTGCTGCTTTCAGTTAGGCTTCATGTACACGGGATGTTTTTACAGCATCTCCTGAACAATTTAACTTGACAGATAGTAACCCACGTTTAAAACGTCTGTTTTGCCGCGATTACATGCCGTGTTTAGCGGCCTTTTGCCGCATTTGCTTTTAGAAGCGTTTTTAACAAAAAACATGTTTTTTTTTGTTCAAAATGGCAGAAATTAAAAACGCCAGTAAATGAAACATGGCTAAATGCGAGTTACCGCGTTTAGCCACGTTTGGCGCTTGAAATGCCTCAGCAATGATTAAGCACTGTTCGATAGTGTGAAACTCGTCAGTTCTTCTGTCCGTTTTGCTGGGGCATGTATTTTTTGATTCCTTTTGACGAATAAAGGCTATTTTTTGGAGAATTGTCCAGAATTTTTCTCAAATTTCATTGCTATATGCATTGCCAGCACATGTGGCTTCCAAACTAGAGGAGAGGTTCACTTCAACCTGACCTGCCTGGAGCGGTGAGATCCTTTTCTCTGAAATGCCTCTAAACTCAGCTTCTGAAACCATTTTTTTTTTTTTTTATAATTTTGTTTTTTTATTTTTGCGTTCCAAAAAAAAGCCTCAAAACTCAACTGCCTAGAAATTACTATAAATGACCCTGTGTACAGAGTTACATAGTTACATAGTTAGCTAGGCTGAAAAAAGACACAAGTCCATCCAGTTCAACCACAAAAAATAAGAAATAATAAATAAAAATAAAAAAGATTGTACAATCCAACACACCCAATTCCACACCCACAGCTGATCCAGAGGAATGCAAAAAAAAAACCCCAGAAGAGCATGCTCCAATCTGCCACAGCAGGGGAAAAAAATCCCTTCCTGATCCCCCTAGAGGCAATCGGATTTTCCCCGCATCAACTTTACCTATAAATGTTAGTACCCAGTTATATTATGTACATTTAGGAAAGTATCCAGGCCTTTCTTAAAGCAATCTACTGAGTTATAGACATGTGCGATTCGTTTCGTACGAATTCGTAATTCGTACGAATTTTTCGAAATTCGTACGAATTTACGAATCTGTAGTACGAATTTTTTTTTTTTACGAATTCCGTACGGAATACGAATTTTTTTTTACGAATCGTTAGTAAAGTTACGAATCGTTACGAATCGTTACGAATCGTTAACGCGGCTAATGAATTGTTGGTTCTCATAACACAGAGAACAATTCGAATCCAACTACAAATATCGAATTTCAATTTCAAGTTACGAATCGTTACGAATCGTTATGAATAGTTACGAATCGTTACGAATCGTTATGAATAGTTACGAATCGTTAGTAAATCCAACTACCAATATCGAATTTCAACTAATTTGAACGAAATTATTATAGCAGATATAACGAATGAATTCGAATGACAAAGTGTCATTTTTGCAGAAAAAAAAAAAAGCGTAGGGGTCCCCCCAAATTCAATAACCAGGCCCTTCAGGTCTGGTATGGATATTAAGGGGGACCCCAGCCAAAAAAAAATAAAAAAATGGCGTGGGGTCCCCCCCAAATATCCATACCAGACCCTTCAGGTCTGGGATGGATTTTAAGGGGAACCCCGGCCAAAAAAAAAAAAAAAAATGGCGTGGGGTCCCCCTCAAAATCCATACCAGACCCTTTATCCGAGCACGCAACCTGGCAGGCCGCAGGAAAGGAGGGGGGGACGAGAGCGGCCCCCCCTCCCGCCTGAACCGTACCAGGCCACATGCCCTCAACATTGGGAGGGTGCTTTGGGGTCCCCCCCAAAGCACCTTGTCCCCATGTTGATGAGGACAAGGGCCTCATCCCCACAACCCTGGCCGGTGGTTGTGGGGGTCTGCGGGCGGGGGGCTTATCGGAATCTGGAAGCCCCCTTTAACAAGGGGACCCCCAGATCCCGGCCCCCCCCCCCCTGTGTGAAATGGTAAGGGGGTACAAAAGTACCCCTACCATTTCACCAAAAAAGCGTCAAAAATTGTAAAAATGACAGGAGACGGTCTTTGACAATTCCTTTATTAAAATCTTCTTTCTTCTTTCTTCTGGTCTTCCTTTCTTCATCTTCTCCTTCCGGCATCTTCTCCTTCCGTCATCTTCTCCTTCCGGCATCTTCTTCCATCTTCTTCTTCCTTCGATTCGCTTCTTCTTCCTCCGGTCTTCTCGTCCTTCTCGTCCGGCATCGTCGTCTCTTCTCGCAGGCCGCTCCTCGCAATGGGAGGCTCCCGCTCTGTGAGGCTCCGCTCCGGGTGACAGGTCTTTTATAACGAAGGCACCTGGTGACCCCGCCCCCTCTGACGCACGGTGACGTCATGTGGAATTCCCTATGGCTTTCCCCATGACGTCAGAGGGGGGGCGGGGTCACCGGGTGCCTTCGTTATACAAGACCTGTCACCCGGAGCGGAGCCTCACAGAGCGGGAGCCTCCCATTGCGAGGAGCGGCCTGCGAGAAGAGACGCCGATGCCGGACGAGAAGGACGACGCCGGACGAGAAGGACGAGAAGACCGGAGGAAGAAGAAGCGAATCGAAGGAAGAAGAAGATGGAAGAAGATGCCGGAAGGAGAAGATGAAGAAAGGAAGACCAGAAGAAAGAAGAAAGAAGATTTTAATAAAGGAATTGTCAAAGACCGTCTCCTGTCATTTTTACAATTTTTGACGCTTTTTTGGTGAAATGGTAGGGGTACTTTTGTACCCCCTTACCATTTCACACAGGGGGGGGGGCCGGGATCTGGGGGTCCCCTTGTTAAAGGGGGCTTCCAGATTCCGATAAGCCCCCCGCCCGCAGACCCCCACAACCACCGGCCAGGGTTGTGGGGATGAGGCCCTTGTCCTCATCAACATGGGGACAAGGTGCTTTGGGGGGGACCCCAAAGCACCCTCCCAATGTTGAGGGCATGTGGCCTGGTACGGTTCAGGCGGGAGGGGGGGCCGCTCTCGTCCCCCCCTCCTTTCCTGCGGCCTGCCAGGTTGCGTGCTCGGATAAGGGTCTGGTATGGATTTTATGGGGGACCCCACGCCATTTTTTTGGGCTAGGGTTCCCCTTAAAATCCATCCCAGACCTCAAGGGTCTGGTATGGATTTTGAGGGGGACCCTACGCCATTTTTTTTTTTTTTTTTGGCTGGGGTCCCCCTTAATATCCATCCCAGACCTGAAGGGCCTGGTTATTGAATTTGGGGGGACCCCTACACATTTTTTTATCAATGACTTCAATGAATGACAGTTCTCTGTATTACGGATCCAACAATTCATTTGCCGGCAATAGCTGCGACTCGTGATTTTAAATAGTTTTTTTTTCCTGCAAAAATGACACTGCAGGAACAGTTCCCTATATTAGATATACTGAATCTCGAATCATTCGAAGCATTCGTTATATCCGCTATTATAATTTCTTTCATATTAGTTGAAATTACATATTTGTTAGTTACAATACAACATTCAAATTGTTCTCTGTATTACGGGAATCGGCAATTAGCCGCGAGTGATTTTAAATGTCTTTTTTTCCTGCAAAAATGACACATTGTACAGAGAGAGTTCTAAACACGGGAAACATGCCCCCTTCTATATACTATATACTCTATAGTATGTCTATGAAGGGGGCATGTTTCCCGTGTTTAGAACTCTCTCCGTACAATGTGTCATTTTTGCAGGAAAAAAAGACATTTAAAATCACTCGCGGCTAATTGCCGATTCCCGTAATACAGAGAACAATTCGAATGTTGTATTGTAACTAACAAATATGTAATTTCAACTAATATGTAAGAAATGATAATAGCGGATATAACGAATGCTTCGAATGATTCGAGATTCAGTATATCTAATATAGGGAACTGTTCCTGCAGTGTCATTTTTGCAGGAAAAAAAAACTATTTAAAATCGAGTCGCGGCTATTTGCCGGCAAATGAATTGTTGGATCCGTAATACAGAGAACTGTCATTCATTGAAGTCATTGATAAAAAAAATGTGTAGGGGTCCCCCCAAATTCAATAACCAGGCCCTTCAGGTCTGGGATGGATATTAAGGGGGACCCCCAGCCAAAAAAAAAAAAAAATGGCGTAGGGTCCCCCTCAAAATCCATACCAGACCCTTGAGGTCTGGGATGGATTTTAAGGGGAACCCTAGCCAAAAAAAATGGCGTGGGGTCCCCCATAAAATCCATACCAGACCCTTTATCCGAGCACGCAACCTGGCAGGCCGCAGGAAAGGAGGGGGGGACAAGAGCGGCCCCCCCTCCCGCCTGAACCGTACCAGGCCACATGCCCTCAACATTGGGAGGGTGCTTTGGGGTCCCCCCCAAAGCACCTTGTCCCCATGTTGATGAGGACAAGGGCCTCATCCCCACAACCCTGGCCGGTGGTTGTGGGGGTCTGCGGGCGGGGGGCTTATCGGAATCTGGAAGCCCCCTTTAACAAGGGGACCCCCAGATCCCGGCCCCCCCCTGTGTGAAATGGTAAGGGGGTACAAAAGTACCCCTACCATTTCACCAAAAAAGTGTCAAAAATTGTAAAAATGACAGGAGACGGTCTTTGACAATTCCTTTATTAAAATCTTCTTTCTTCTTTCTTCTGGTCTTCCTTTCTTCATCTTCTCCTTCCGGCATCTTCTTCCATCTTCTTCTTCCTTCGATTCGCTTCTTCTTCCTCCGGTCTTCTCGTCCTTCTCGTCCGGCGTCGTCCTTCTCGTCCGGCATCGTCGTCTCTTCTCGCAGGCCGCTCCTCGCAATGGGAGGCTCCCGCTCTGTGAGGCTTCGCTCCGGGTGACAGGTCTTTTATAACGAAGGCACCCGGTGACCCCGCCCCCTCTCTGACGTCATGGGGAAAGCCATAGGGAATTCCACATGACGTCCCCGTGCGTCAGAGGGGGCGGGGTCACCAGGTGCCTTCGTTATAAAAGACCTGTCACCCGGAGCGAAGCCTCACAGAGCGGGAGCCTCCCATTGCGAGGAGCGGCCTGCGAGAAGAGACGACGATGCCGGACGAGAAGGACGACGCCGGACGAGAAGGACGAGAAGACCGGAGGAAGAAGAAGCGAATCGAAGGAAGAAGAAGATGGAAGAAGATGCCGGAAGGAGAAGATGAAGAAAGGAAGACCAGAAGAAAGAAGATTTTAATAAAGGAATTGTCAAAGACTGTCTCCTGTCATTTTTACCATTTTTGCCACTTTTTTGGTGAAATGGTAGGGGTACTTTTGTACCCCCTTACCATTTCACACAGGGGGGGGGCCGGGATCTGGGGGTCCCCTTGTTAAAGGGGGCTTCCAGATTCCGATAAGCCCCCCGCCCGCAGACCCCCACAACCACCGGCCAGGGTTGTGGGGATGAGGCCCTTGTCCTCATCAACATGGGGACAAGGTGCTTTGGGGGGGACCCCAAAGCACCCTCCCAATGTTGAGGGCATGTGGCCTGGTACGGTTCAGGCGGGAGGGGGGGCCGCTCTCGTCCCCCCCTCCTTTCCTGCGGCCTGCCAGGTTGCGTGCTCGGATAAAGGGTCTGGTATGGATTTTGAGGGGGACCCCACGCCATTTTTTTTTTTTTTTTTGGCCGGGGTTCCCCTTAAAATCCATCCCAGACCTGAAGGGTCTGGTATGGATATTTGGGGGGGACCCCACGCCATTTTTTTTATTTTTTTTTTGGCTGGGGTCCCCCTTAATATCCATACCAGACCTGAAGGGCCTGGTTATTGAATTTGGGGGGACCCCTACGCTTTT
>CM053026.1:697003057-697085957 GCA_028564925.1 Lithobates sylvaticus | reverse complement strand
CAGCTCTTTAGCGCCACCCTTTGGGCTCCTCCTGCTAATGTCGTGTTAGTAGAAGTTTGGTGAGTGTTGATTCCTGCTTTTCATTTTGCGTTCGTCAACCAGCCATGTTGCGTAATCAGAGCAAAGAATGTGTTATTTATTATTGGCCTTGGAGTTATTGCTTTGACATTATTTTTTTGGTTGAACAATAATGATTTGATTTGGTATATTTTCTATATTTTTGGTTGCATAAAATGCACTTTTTGGTTAAGTTCTATTGGCAGATAGCATGTCTAATTTTATTTGTTTTCTTTTTTTAATGCACAATAAACAAATTGTGTAGAATAATACATGGCTATGTGTTTTCCTTTAATTGAGTATGTAAAATTGACAAGGGACACCAACATAGTTGTATCTTTGATTTTAAAAACTACGGGATAATGGTGTTGTGGTAACTTGCCCAAATAAAAAAAAAAAAAAACATAATAATATTATTCTTGATATCACTAGAAAAAAAAAGCCTTTGAAAATGTTTTTGCAATAACTCTATCAGTATCACCAGCAAAGCAGCTTCATTATTATCCCATTAAAGAAGAAGAGAATTGTGCGCTGCATTTTGAGATTTCATAATTTGCCACGTCACGAATGTTAATTCTCCATTACGAATGCTAGTTTACAAGACCGACCGCTTCTGGCTCGTCCTTGCTTCTGAGCAAGCGTGTTTGTACCTTGTACTTTTTGTACGACAGACTTGTGTACACACGCGTGGAAAATCCAACAACACACATTTGTCCGTGGAAAATTTTAAAACCTGCCATCCAACCTTTGTCTTCGGAAAATCTGACAATTGTCCGATGGAGCATACACTCGGTCGTATTTACCGCCAACAGCCTGTCATCGAACATTTCCCGTCGGAAAGTCCAATCGTGTGCACGCAGCTTTACAGTTTGGTCCCAGACATTGACTCCAGCTTCTGACCATTTGATCCTCATTTGTTTTGTTGTACAATTTCTATTTTCAAGGCATATTACTTTATATTTTCTATCTTGACGCCTAAATTAACACCTAAACAGAAAAAAACAAGGTTACAGTGGGCTAAAGAAAAGCAATCTGGACTGTGGATGAAAGTGATATTCAGTGATGAATTACGAATGTGCATTGGGCCGGGTGATGAGGCTGGAACTTTTGTTTGGTGCCGTTCCAATGAAATGTACGAAGACGACCGCCTGAAGAAAACATGCACATTTCCCCAATCATTGATGATATGGGGTTGCATGTCAGGTAAAGGTACAGGGGAGAAGACAGTCATTAAATCTTCAATAAATGACAAGTTTATATTGAGATTTTGGACACTTTTCTTATTCCATCCATTGAAAGGATATTTGGTGATGATGACATAATTTTTCAGGATGTAATCTGATGCAGATGTTTGTTTTAAAACTGAAAAGTACATGTTGATTCCATACTATTTTCCTCAGAATTGGGTGATTCCTTATTTTTGTCCTCTGCTTAACCACTTCAGCCACAGAAGATTTTACCCCCTTCCTGACCAGAGCACTTTTAACAAATTGGCACTGCGTCGTTTTAACTGGTAATTGCGCGGTCATACAATGCTGTACCCAATCAAAATTTGTGCCCTTTTTTTCCCACAAATAGAGCTTTCTTTTGGTGGTATTTGATCACCTCTGTGGTTTTTATGCGCTGTAAACAAAAAAACAGCGACAATTTTGAAAAAAAAAAAACAATATTTTATAAATATCCCCAAAAATGTTTTCAAAAAACAAATTTCTTCATCAGTTTAGGCCAATGTATATTCTTCTACATATTCTTGGTAAAAAAAAAATCCCAATAAGCGTATATTGATTGGTTTGCGCAAGAGTTATAGCATCTGCAAACTATGGGAAAGATTTATGGCATTTTTATGGCATTTTATTATTTTAATTGTTTTACTATTAATGGCGGCGATCTGCGATTTTTATCAGGATTGTGACATTGCGGCGGACAGATCGGACACCTTTGACATTTATACAGCAATCAGTGCTATAAAAATGCATTGATTACTGTGTAAATGTCACTGGTAGGGAAGGGGTTAACACTAGGGGGTAATCAAGGGGTTAAATACGTGTTCCCTCAGTGTGTTTTAAATGTATGGGGGTAAGAGAGGAGACATATCGTTGTTCCTATTTACTAGGAACAAACGACAATGTCTCCTCTCCCCTGACAGCACAGGGATTTGTGTGTTTACACACACAAATCCCCATGATGGCACTTGTGCACGCAATTGTGCGTTGCTGTCGGCGATCGCACCCACCGGCCATGCGTATCGAGTCCCCAACCACGCAGCGCGTGTGCGCCCTCTGGCGGCTCTTAAGCCTCGTACACATGGTCGGATTTTCCGACCGGAATTGTGTGATGACAGGCTATTGGCGGAAAATCCGACTGTTTGTATGCTCCATCAGACAATTGTTGGCCAGCTTTCCATGGACAAATGTTGGATAGCAGGTTTAGAAATTTTCCGCGGACAACGGTCTGTTGTCGGATTTTCTGAGCGTGTGTACACAAGTCTGTAGGACAAAAGTCCAAAGTACAAACACGTCGGTCTTTTAAACTAGCATTCGCTAGTTTACTAGCTTTGCTGGTGATACTAATGGAGTTCTGCCAAACGTATTTTAAAAGGCTTTAATTTTCTAGTGATATCAATAATAATAATATTATGCTTGTTTTTTTGTTTTGTTTTTGGGCAAGTTACCACAACACCATTATCCCGTAGCTTGTAGCCACCCTGGCGGTATGATTATGTCAGATTTTTGTGTCTCAAAGGGGTACAATTGTTTTGCATAGAAATTTTGCATTTTATATTGTAGGCTTGTAATTCTTAGTAATAACACACTTAAATCTGTCCAAACGAGTCTAGTAGACATCCCGGGTATGATAAAGTTTGAAACACAAAATCATTAATTATAATATAATAAATAACTATAAATAATTATAAAAAATAATAATATAATAATAATAAAATGAATTTACCCACAATTCACTATCGCTCAATTCTGCAAGTGTTCTAATTTACTATTGCTGTTTTCTAGCTGGTCTAAAAACACTTTTGACGTAAAAGGACACTTTTTAGTGGCCATGGACAATCTCAAGTTTCCAGCCAGAAAGAACAGTATATATAATATAAAACTGCATGCAGGGCATTGGACAAGGCACTAGGGGCAAAAGGGATGTGAAATGATTTCATACAGTAATGTAATCTGTAAGATTACAGTGTACTTATGTGTTATAAATTTTATGTTATTTGATTTTGTTGCCAGGCTCCGCCCCTTGCATCGCGGTGCTCGCAGGGAACGGAGCCTGGAACACAGAGGCATTGGGCGGAGGACACAGCCTGCAGAAACAGTAGAGGGACATCGTAGGATCCTGGGGACAAGGTAAGTAACCTGCACCAGGATCCTGCAATGCAATCCCGAGTGTGGCTCGGGGTTACTGCTAATGTTACAGAAGCCCGAGCCACACTCGGGAAAACCGCCAGGGAGGTAAAGATCAAAGATACAACTCTGTTGGTGTCCCTTGTTAATTTTACATTGTATTTTTTTAAATGTAACTGGCTACTCCCAAACTGTCATTTGAAGTAAAACACATAGCCAAGTATTATTCTCCACATTTTTTTTTTTTATTGTGCATTAAAAAAGAAAACAAATAAAATTAGACATGCTATCTGCCGATAGAACTTAACCAAAAAGTGCATTCTATGCATCCAAATTTTTTTTAAATATACCAAATCAGATCATTATTTAACCAAAAAATAAAATAAAAGCCTCAAGCATGTGTCCTGCTTCTTAATATAGAGGGTCAACAATGCTAAGAGTTGGTGAAAGCAGGGGTCCGTCATCCGGAGATAATTCCGAAAATCCTCTGGATTATTCTCCTGGAGCTCCCGCAGCAATGGCATATGAAATAATTGGTCAAGATTAATAAAGTAACCAATTTTTGGTCCAAGAAATCCTCATCCTCCTGTTCTTCAAGGCCAATAGTAAATAACACGTTATCTCCTCCGATTCCGCAACATGTCTGGTTGACGACTGACCGCTCAGAAACGAACTGAAAAGCATGAAATGAAAAGCACAAAATGAAGAGCGCGAAATGAAGAGCGCGAAATGAAAAGCATGAAATGAAGAGCGCGAAATGAAAAGCGTGAAATGAAAAGCGCAAATCAACACTCACCAAACTTCTACTAACACAAAATTAGCAGAAGGAGCCCAAAGAGTGGCGTCTGACAATTGAACTTCCTCTTTATCGGCTCATAGTACGTCTAGTACGTCACTACGTTCATGTTTGTTGGCAGACAGTTGTGTGCCGTTTGTATGCATGACATGTTTTTGCCCAACGCCCTTCGGACAAAAGTCCGGGGCTTTGTCTGCGGAAAATCCGATCATGTGTACAAGGTTTAAAAGGCCTGGATTTTGCGCACCTGTGACACTTTGCCAACGTAATTCGGTGCGTGCCGGAGGCAAGTGGTTAATCTGCAAAAACAGTTGCAATTGACTACAGTTTTCTTTCTTTTTTAAGTGTTTCTTAAAGCCAGAAGGTTGGAATGTTAAATGAAAATAGTGTTGAGGCATGTCTGTAATTCGTTTTTTTTCTACACAATTAAACAATTGAATGAACATTTTCCAAGAATGGTTATTCCATACTTTTGCCAGGGGTTGTAGAATAACATGGAGAGGCATTTTTAAGCTGTAAAAAAAATGCCTGATGCTCCTAGAAGCGGCAGGAAAAATGCCCTGTGTGCATGAGGCCTCACAGTGTCACTTGCTAGGACAATTCTTATAATTAGCTGCACATTAATATCTGTGTATGAACATTTTATGAGCACACACCATTCCAACACTAGGAAATATAAATTGAATAATTGCAAGACTCTGCAGTGTAAAAACGACAGTATTTGTAATGAGCCGGCAAATTTTACACAATTGGTTTAGCAATAGGTCAATTTCCTTGTCAGAATTGTTCAAGAAGCAATCATTATGCTCTATTTCCATCTAAACTGGCCACTTAATGTAACACAAAAAGGACAAAAAAAGGGCAAAGAGAAACATTTTAAATACAGTGCAGTACACATAGGATCTGTCTTGTGATGGTTCCAATCTCAAATGACAATTGCTGTGGCATTCAGATCTTGTTTCTTTAAAACAAAGAAATTCAACAATATCATTTTAAACTGTAATTGGTAGGCATATAATATACATGAGGCCGTTTAGATCTTTAGGCTTAATGCTGTTTCACAGGCAAAATTAGATCTTCATTCGAAGGAGAAATCTAGTTCACGACTATACAGCTCCACAAGCAAGGACATGCTAAGTGCCCTTGTAAAGGCACCCATTAAAAAATCTAAGCTAGCTATTCTGATGCCTAAAGAAATGATATGAAAGATGATAATTTGATTGAAAGCAATTGAGAGAGCATCAGATTCAGCTTTAAGTCTCAACAGAAGATTCATTATTATGCAGCGTTTTTGTGTCTTAAACTGTGCTATGGTTATTATTTAAAAATAATATATGTTTGCGTTAATATCAAATGTGTTATAAATCTTTGGGTCTGCCCAGAATATAAAAAAAGTAATGATAAAAATCAAATGAATACATTACAATGTTCCAAAAACATAAAAATCCAACAAATTAAGAAAGATTTAAAGAAAATGGAAGGGAAATAAGACTGCAGGGATGCAAAATATACAAAAAGAAATAGAAATTAAAGGAGGAAAAAAAAAGATGTTCTTGTGAGACTCTGACAAAAGGGAAAGAGTTCAAAGGAATGACAAGCTTTTCTAACATAGACATACAAATAAAATTCTAAATAAAGATCTCACTAATATCTCTAGGTAAAAAATATTTCTAGGGGACAATTATTGAGATTAAGAGGAAAATGCACTAATGTTTGGGGAAAATAAGAAGCAGGCAGCTATAATAGTACATTGTTTTAGCAAGAGATGATATAAAGAAGGTTTACTACATATACTGTCTACTACACATACATTACTATATATTGTGAGAGAGAGAGCCCCTGTCTTAGTGAAAATGTGTGTAAAATGGACACAGGACTCTCAAAGAAGCAATTTGAGAAGTTCCAGCAAAAGATCAGTGAGCAGAGAAAACTATACTTTAAGTTTTCTCTGGATTTTGTAAGTCTGGATTGGGGCTGGAAACTTAAAGACTTTAAAGAGCATTGGGAGGGATGGAGTCTTCCGTCATGTGTCCAGGTTTTCCAGAAGGTTGTGTGTGTGTCCAGGTGCACACACCCATTATAAGGCAGAGCTGAGCATAGCCCAGTGTGTGTGGGAAAGGAGTCGGTGTTGGAGCAGTTGCTGCAGACAGGGAGGATGGTGGAGTGTGTGCAGCTTGTTACTGCTGCTGTATCGAGACAGACCTGTGTCCGGAAAGCTGTCCGCCCTGTGTGAGACTACATCCTGGTGAGGGGGGACTTTGTGTCTAAAGGACTGGGAAGGTTGGGACGGCTACAAGGGCATGTGGGACCAGAGAAGGGTCTGGGAGGCTGGGAGAGCCGAGGCGACTAGCAAGTCCAAGGGGGACTGAAGGAAGTCTTGAAGTCTGGGGGGACAGTAAGCAAACCCAGGGGTCTGGAGAATCCAGTTGAGGCCAGGAGTAGGCCGGTTCAGCAGGGAACTGCAAGGCAAAGTAACCCTAGGAGCCAGGAGGCTTTGCATTTTCTGTTGTATGAATTTACTGGAGAAGAACCCCTGTGTGGGAAATCCTGTGTATAAACTTTTATTTTGTTCCTGTTAATAAAAATGTGCTGCAGTGCCCTCAAACTGACTGCTGCGGACTCACTACGTGAAGACGCATCTACCACTGAGCTAAACACCCCAATATCACAATATATATAGGAAATACAAAAGATCATTAACTAGGCACCTTTTAAATGCAGCAAAAGCTTTTATTCCATGTCACTGGAAATCCTCTTATATACCAACAATTAAAGATTGTCTGGCAAAGGTAAACAGTATCTATTCTATGGAAGAAACCCTGGCCATGCAAAAAGAGTCCACCACCAGATTTCACAAAACATGGAGTAATTGGCTTTTGTTCACCTTTTCTGAAGAATATGAAACTATAAATAAATAAGAGCTGCGTGGCTCATAAGAGTATCATCACTCTCACTTCTCCACATTACACCTCTCTTGGATTGATGTTTCACTCATTTAAGAACTCGTAATTAGAGAACATATACCTCTGACACCAGTAGCATATTTCCTTTATATATTGATGGAATCATATTATCAACATTACATTGTCCCTTACTTATGTGTCATTTCTACCTCATGTCCAATCAATTTAATTTACCACAAGTGGACTCCAATCAAGGGATAGGAACATCTCACAAACTATCAAGAGAAATAGGAGGCACCTGAGCTAAATTTCAAGTTCTGTTGCAAAGGGTCTGAATACCTATGCCATTGTGATATTTACATTTTTCCTTTTTAATTTACAGACTTTTCTAAAATTCTGTTTTTTACTTTGTCAATATTGGGCACAGAGTGCCGATTACTGAGAAAAAAAATTTAAAAAGTGAAGGACGTCTGAAAACTTTATGAATGCACTTTATGTATATAATAAAGACGCAATAAATGAAGCACGATGAGGTTAATGTATTAAAGGCAAAACAACTTTGCACTTTGCAAGTTCAGTTGCTCATGAGCTTAGTAAATGAGGTAAAGCTACACTTTGCAATGAATACTCAATCACATGCAAGAAAATAAAAAACAGCATTTTTTGCTTGCATATGATTGGATGAGCTCCCCATCATTTACTAAATTCTGGAGCAACTGCACTTGCAAAAGTACACAGTCTATTTGCCTTTAGTAAATCACCCCCATTGTGTCATTACATTTCCTCCAAGTCCATAATAGAGATCCTTCTAAACACAGAGTTAGCAGAAGGTGACAAGGAAGCAACATGAAAAGACAGATATCAAAAAATGAAACTAAATGGATTTTTATACTGGATTCATTAAAGCCAAATGTTTGATATTCACATTAATTATTTTATTGATAACTCTTAATATGCAATAATCCTCTAATTTAGAGATCTTCAAACTATGGCCATCCAGCTGTTGCGGAACTACACATCCCATAAGACATTGTAAAACACTGACATTCACAGACATGACTAGGCATGATAGGAGGGCCACAGTTTGAAGACCCCTGCTCTAATTCATATTATGAATCCTCTTGTTCATATTATGTACCTTGTTATGATAAGTACATCTCATGTATATCATTACTGAAGTTTTTATAGGCAAATATATATGAGGAGCTTATCAATGGATTAGTTGGATTAGTTACGTATTGAAAGCTTCTTGCTTTGACAAGTAAAACTTGTGTATGGTATTTAAGTTACATATAGACTGGAAAATATGAGGAGCTGAATAAGGGGTTAACTGGATTAGATAGGATATTTAAACGGAGACTGACATTTATCTGTGGGGGCAAATGGGGGTGACGTCAGCAAGCCCTGGATCTCCATCTGGGACAAGCCATGAGTGATGCAAGTAAAATCCTTGAGTGTCTGTTATATCTGCTACATGCGAGATAATGGTGCTGCAGCGTTACAGCACTTTCCGTGTGATTGTACCATATACTGGGTATTGAGAGAGAATTGACATGTGGAGGGGGAGGAAAGAATATGTGATGATAGTTCTTTACAAGTGCAGCTAGAGCTTCTATTACACTAGAGATCACATATGGGGGCATTCCATAATGCATTTACAACTATTTCCTGGCAGTATGGTCCTTTTCGTTAAAGGTTTTGATACGTGCGACATATTCATTTCTTATTGTTGCCACTTTAAGAACCTGCTGCTATGGCTGCAAAAGGATAACATTTCCACAAATTAGAAAACAGGTGGATCGATTTTTAAAAGGAAGTATAGCAGCAGCTGGGCAGGCCTTCAGGAGGTAATACTGCTGTCTCCTGCAGAATAGCAACTTTACATTCCTGGATCACGCTGCAATGTCAAAGCATTTGGCTGCAGTTGCAGTGAAGCCCCTTTGATCTCAATGGGTGAGTTTGACAGGCGTTGCCTGAGCTAAAGCTGCCACAGCGTGTCTACAGCCCTGTCAGTCTGTGATATTAGTATTCAAGTGGATGGCTGGGGGTAGTAAAATCACTGCTCAGCCACTTATAATTACTGCCCCCCAGCCCCCCGTGTGCAAAAGCCCTAAGAGACCGGTTCCTCATCAGGTTTGCCTACCTTATGATTGATAGCAGACGGCAGTTGGCAGATTCCATAGCCATTATTCAGTCCGAAAATAGAGTCAGAATTAGTCTCAGTGTCCCATCAGGATCTGCCCACCTAAGAACAAAACTTCTCACCCGCTTCTCCTGTCTGTGTGATGGGTGCAGTGGGTAGGGAGGAGGGTAACACTTAGCCTATAGTTGTATCAGGCTCATCGTTGGTAACTAAGTAGTGGAAAGTGCTGGTAGGCCTCCTGGGGCAAATTCATGTATCTGTTCCTAAAAGGTACATACATTTGTTGCAAGCACAGATCTTTGAGGTGCAGAGGTGAGAAGGAATCCTAGAGTGTCTATGACATCTTTTTAAATTCCAGACAGTGGAAGACAGTGATAGGTAAGTGTTTTTGATTTCTCTCATGTTGGTGGTTGGAGAGCATAGGTGCGTCAAAGAATACCTTTTAGGTTTACTAATTTATGGAAACATTAATTAAATAAAAGTGTACTGTAGATAATTAGCAATGGCACCCCATGGGATGATACACAGGAAAAATGGATGTATTGTTTGGAGATAATAATAATAATAATAATAATAATAATAATTAGGAACTAAAGGCAAAAGTCGGATGTGAGCTTTTGGTCAGAAATTCCGACCGTGTGTATGCTCCATCAGACTTTTGCTGGCAGAATTCCAGTCAGCAAAAGATTGAGACCATGTTCTCTATTTTTCGGTCGGAAAAAGTTCCTATCTGAAAATGCGTTCGTCTGTATGCAATTCGGACGCGCAAAAAATCACGCATGCTCGGCAACAATTCGACGCATGCTCGGAAGCATTAAACTTAATTTTCTCGGCTCGTCGCGTTGTACGTCACCGCATTCTTGGCGAACTTTTGTGTGACCGTGTGTATGCAAGCCAAGCTTGAGCGTACTTCCTCCGGAGCGGCGTATTGACGTCACCACGATACCACGCTAGACCTGAAAGCAACGGGCAGCAACAGAGAGCCGGCCGGCTCGACTATACCGCGCGCGCTCATATTTACATCTATTTGTAAGTGCATGTCTTTTTATTATCTATTAAACGTTTTAAAGTGGTACACTATGGAAGTTCCATGTTTTTACTTTTTCATGGGGACCGAATGAGGGCTCATTTACCGAGGGTATCCTGTTCAGATATCAGTGACATTTTTTGCATCACCCACAGAGACCCTAGGCTGGGGAAAAAGCCATAAGCCCTAGTGATCTCCTTTAAACAAGAGATCTCAGCATCTGGTAAGCGGCAGTCTTTTCAGTGGTGGAGCACTTTTCTTTCTATATCAACTCACTATTTTCCTGGGTGATAGAGAGTGTTGTCACCATACAAGCATAATACAGAGGACCAGTTATTGGAAGAATCCGTCTTGTTTCTATGGAACTGTCATTTGAATATTCTTTATGAGTCATCGCATAAGAATCTTCTCTTTGGACACTTTGCATTCACTCTATTCTTTTATAGGGTGTATTTTTGTTTATTGAAGTTGGAATGAATTTACGTTTACTTATGTCCACATCATATGGGCTATTTAATTGAATCAATCGATTCAGTTCACGTTCAGCAGCGCAGCTATTTTTCTGTTCATAAAAGAAACACCAATGGTGATCAGTTGAAAAGGTCCATCCTAAAGTGATAATCGGTGGTAGTGGTCCCATACATTGGTGGCCAGTGGGAGCAGGACCCCTTATAATAATGGTCAGTGGAAAAAGGACACTCTTACTTTGTTAACCAGTGGGGAACCTCCTTTACATAGGCATGCACACAGTGTGTTCTGGTGTGCCTGGGCACCACCTAGTCACCTCGTGAGCACAGGGCTTTTTTTCAGGCATAACATAAGTTCCACCACCTCTGGCGCTTGCCCCTTGCCTGCTACTTGCTACTGTGACCTGCACACACAAGTATGGCCTGGCTTCTACATGTAAAAGTGACAGGCACCTCTCCCAGTGGTTCGTGCTTTGCACTATCCCTATGAGAGCCGAGAAGGGATAGAGTGGGGGATGTGCACAGCTCTAGTGTCTCGGTGGCAGCTCCTCCTAAAGCCTTCACGCTGCTTTAAGTTTTAGCTGCACTTCAGCAGCAGCACCTCTCTCCTATCTCTGGTATTCTTTAGGTGGGGTAGGGAGGATTTGGGGTAGAAAGTATAGCTGTGTACTGGAAGCAAAGGACAGGTTTGGAGGGGGTACTCTGTACTGGTGGGGGGCTGTGAGAAATGCATTCCTTAACTTTGCATCCTGTACATAACATACTTCTAAGCAGTGCACCCTGTACATAGCACACTCTTTAAATCTGCACCCTGTACATAGCGCACTTCTGAGCCATACATCCTCTATATAGCATACTCATGAGCCGTGTGTCCTGTACATAGCACACTCATAAAACCTTCGTCCTGTAAATAGCACCACTCCTGAGCGCCAATGGACACAGACAGCCCCCCCCCCCCCAAATGTCGTCACTGGCTTTGAAATACTGCAGCGGGGGCCAATGGCTCCTGCTGCCTCAGCAAAGCCCAAGAGACCAAGAAGTGAGGGGGGGGGGGGAGAAGAGCTGCAGATGGGTTCAGGTTAAGTCAAAGGGGGGGGGGGGGTGAGGAGAGATACTGATGCCTTATTATTTTTTTACCTTAATACAAGGAAAGCACTAGGATAGAAAATGTTTAGGCTTTATAACCACTTTAACTTTGCACCCTGTACATAGTGCACTCCTTAACGCTTGTGTGTGTATGTGTATATGTTTTTTTAATATATACACCCACACGTGTGTTTTGAGCTTTTGGTTACACACCCTAATGCAATAGGCTCTGCAGACCTATGCATATGCCGGTTTACAAACCGCAAAAAAGATATGATATCAGTGGTTTCTGGGAGTTTGAACTTCATTGCTCAAGGAACCCCTAGCAACCTCTGGAGGAACCTTGGTTGAGGAAAACTTGCTATAGAGTATTTGATATAATATGGACACATTCTATTAGTATATTAATAACTATGGTGCAATTTAAGACAAAAAAAGCACTACATTTTAACTTCAGCTGGCTTTGGTTTAAAGGATATTATTTTTCACTCTGTATTCACTCTTTGTCAAATTTTAGAGTTGGAGCACTGTGATTACACAGGACGTATTTTATCAGTAGGTTGTGTCATGTCTAAGAACATCACAGATTTCTAAAGTTAGACCATGCAATAGATTTATTTGCGCACACAGAAACTAAATCCAAACCTTTAGCAATATACTTTTTCCATAGCCTTGAATATTCATTACACAATCATTCATTATTAGTAGAAAACTTTCATATCCTTTGGGCAGAAAAGCCAAAATTCTTAAATCCTTACAAGACAAATGGAGATCGTATTTTATTAAAGGTGTTTTCAATTCATGCCACAGGCCACTGAAACAAGTAAATAACTGTACAATGTTTATTTCTCAGGCTTCAGCAAATGCAAAAATGTAATATGTTTTATATTATGATGAAGGCAGGACGAATTCTCAAATTTCACTCACCCACCCACATAATGATGGCATGGTCAGCACCACTAAGCCCTTAAAGGCAAAATATTGTGTTTTTGCGTGTGTTTTTCTTTATTTAAAGCACAATTTAACTTCCATGTCAAATCATCGAAATACAATCCATACGCATAAAAAGGTGTTCAAAATCTTTACAGTTTGTTTTCTTTAAAAAACAGCCTGGATAGGAAAGCCCTACCAGCATACTGCTTGCTTTCTGTATGGAAGCAGTGGTCTTTCTGTAGAGGTGTGAAATGCCCCCTGTAACACCATGCTGATATGTATCTCTAGGTTTGTCTTTTTAAATAACAAACAAAACAAATGAAAACAATAAAAAATCAAATGAAATAGAAAATAGAAAAAACTCAGTAGAAAAATAATAGCTAAGGGAACAAAAGGAAATAGGTATTTAATTTGTGTTGATTAACTAAAAGTTAATGAGGGGTTAAATGGGAGTTTCTTTAAAGGCTATGTCCACCTCTTAAACCATGTACCATGCTACATCCATATTTAGGGTGTAACATGAAACACAACTGCAAAAAAAAAAAAAAAAGAAACACAACTGCATATCCTATCCCCAAAACCTTACACCTTACCTGAAACACGGGGCGAATCTTTCTAGTAAAACCGGTCATTTTTTTTGTCATCAAAGTCTAGGAACTTTGAATGAAAGATACTACAAGTCTCATCTGATGCTGTGGCACAGGGACTCAGCAAATCATGCCAGCGGCAGGGCAGTGATGTCACTGCAATTGGAGTCCAACCACACCTCCTTCAGTACCATGAAAGGAGGTCTGTACTGAGGCTGGAGGTAGACTGCAAGAGCCTTTACACTGTATCCCCAACAGACTAATCCGTGGTACAGTGCTCTGCAGGGTCAGGTTAGATATAAAGAGATAGGTTGTTAAACATTAGGGGCAGGTTAAGAATTAAGGGTCTTTATGTGTGTTTAGGTAAAGTTTCAGATCTTGCCCAATCAGATAACACTTTTCATTCATTCAGAAAAAGCTAATAATTTGTTAAATAGCACCCCTTTGTTCAGAATGCAGTAGGCCAGCTGCTAGAAGTTCCTACTAAAGTGATTTCCAGCCTCAAGGTGCATCAGCCAGGTAAGGTATATGCATAGTTACATTGGTCCAAGATGTACTAATGTAACTAGATAAAAAAAATCCATATCTGTAATTCATCTTTAAAGTAAGGCCCCTTTCACACTAATGCGGTGCGGTTTGACCGCACCATGGGTGCAGCACAGTGTACCCCCAGGTTTGGTGCGGGTTAGTTGTGTTTTCTCATAAAGTTTTATTATGGCCTGCAGTATTAGTGCATCAAAACAGCAGGAGATAATAGAAGTGAAAGGGAAAGCACAGTTAAACCGCAACAAACCTGCGGGTACACTGCACTGCACCCACGGTGCAGTCAAATTTTTTTTAACATTTTTTACTTAGTGGTATGCGACAAACAATGAAAAGAAAACTTCACAGAATAGACGATCCAAACAATATAGCATATAAATGATCAGTATCTAAATGCATCTTACCTAATATAGGGTCATTCATGGTAATTACCAGAGAATAAAGCAGGTGTGCAGGGTACCTAGGTACCTAGGATTTGTAAAACTAGAGATCCGCGTAGGCGGATTGTGTAATCACTTGCACTTCAATAGAGGTAAGTCCCGTTATCCTTGAAAAACTGTTATTAGTGCGTGGGGGAAGTGATATGCAGGGTTTCCCACTGGGGTCGAATACCAACATACCAATTACCAATTAAAAAGAAGAAAATATATAAAAAGGGAGGACAAAGAAAGGAAGAGAGAAAGGAGAAAAAAAAGGGGGGTGGAGGTGGCGAGATTGTGTGGAAATGGGAAGTCCCACCCAGGGGGTGAGGGGCGTCCGTTGCTCATATAGCAATGCGAATGCCAGGTTGAAAGTTGAAGCTTCTGACACTCACTAAGGCCAAGCTATGTATAGCCGAGGTATTCCTCTGAGAAGCGAAAAAGGTCCCAGTAAAACCACCTGGTCTTTTGTTCCTCAGATTTATCCCGAATAGTAGCAGTCAAATCTTCCATCTCTTCAATATCATTAACCCTTGCAAACTATTGGGCCGCTATGTGGGCAGATTATTGCTTCCATTGGCTCGGTATGATAGCCCGAGCAGCATTGAGAAGGTACTTAAGAAGAAATTTGTGATAGCGCTTTCTTGACATGGGAGTAAGGTTTAGTAGAACTGCAGCAGGTTTGTTGTATAGGGAAATGTCTGTGAATTTGTGAATGAGTCGAAGGACTGGTTGCCAAAAGGTTTGCAGTTTGGGGCATTCCCAAAAAATGTGGAGAATGGTGCCCGGGTGTTGCTCACAGCGCCAGCAACGTTCTGACTGATTAGAAAATATTTTAGCCAAAATTGACAGAGTGCGGTACCAGTGTGTTATTAATTTGTAGGAAATTTCCTGATATTTACTACAAAGTGATGACTTTTGCACAAAGAAAAGTATGCATTTTTTTGGGGGATCAGTAAATGTGGTTTGTAAGTCTCTTTTCCATTTTGCCAAGAAAGGAGGGTCTGTGGTAGCTTGTAGGTCCAGCAAAATTTTGTAAGAAGACATAGAGAGAGATACACGAATAGGGCTGTCACTCAAATAGAGTTCTTCAAATGAGTGGAGTTGCCGCCTCATTACATTTTCTGCAATTAAAGGAAAATGTCAGTGTCCTTGTAACTACCTGTGTACTGCAAAAAAATCATAAAGTATTATTAGCTTTCCAAACTCTTCTGTGAATGATGAGCAATTTAATGAGCAGTTGATTTGGTTTTGCTTCCTCTTAAATATTAGCTATATTCAAGTCTCCAGGACAATCCTGGCATTTGCGGCTTATGCGGCGTACACACGAAGGGACAATCCCGCGGGATTATCCTCTGGACTCAAGTCCAGCGGACAATCCCCTCGTGTGTGGGCGCACACGAGGGGATGCGCCTCGACGAGGGGATGCGCCTCGACTTTTTGGCGCCAAAGTCCGGCAGACCAAAGTTTTAAGTTTTGTTTTAAAACTATCCGCTGGACTTGGCAGTCCGGCGGACAATCCCGCCGGACTTTTTAAATGAACGGACTTGCCGCTCGTCGGCAAGTCCGTTCATTTAGCACGTGACTTCAGGTTACGTAGCTAGCGTAGGCAGTAAATGCTGCCGCGCTAGCTCCGTAAGCTGGCATGGATTTAAAGGGACTCCCCACGCCGAAAAACGGCGTGGGGGTTCCCCCCAAATCCATGTCAGACCCTTATCCGAGCACGCAGCCTGGCAGGCCAGGAAAGGGGTTGGGACGAACGAGCGCCCCCCCTCCCGAGCCGTACCAGGCCGCGTGCCCTCAACATGGGGGGTGCCCTGGGGAAAGGGGGGCCGTGCAGCCCCCCCACCCCAAAGCACCTTGTCCCCATGTTGATGAGGACAAGGGCCTCTTCCCGACAACCCTGGCCGTTGGTTGTCGGGGTCTGCGGGCGGGGGCTTATCGGAATCTGGGAGCCCCCTTTAATAAGGGGGCCCCCAGATACCGGCCCCCCACCCTATGTGAATGAGTATGGGGTACGATGTACCCCTACCCATTCACCTAAGGTGTAAAATGTAAAGTAAAAAAAACACACACACTTTTGAAAAAATATTTTATTGCACTGCTCCGGGGGTCTTCTTCCGTCTTGGGGGTCTTCTCGCCGGACTCCCCCGCCATTTACCAGGCTCTTTTACCGAGCGGGGGAAGTCTGGCTACCTTCTTCGTCGTCGCCGCCGTCGTCTGGGGGTCTCGATCCGCCTTCGGGGGTCTTCCGGGGGTCTCTTCTGTTCTTGCGGCGGTCGTCGTCTTCCGCGCCGCCGGCGCCTTCTGCTTCTTGTTCTTCTTCTTGTTCTTCTTCTTCTTCCGATGTTGACCCGTCGCTGTCTCTGCCCGGAATGCCAGAACCGCGCTGCGCTGGGACTTATATAGGGACATGGGGACAGGGTCACATGCTCATGTCACATGGTGACCCCGCCCCCTTGTGTTGTCACAGTCCCGGAGGATGCTGGGACTGTGACATCACAAGGGGGCGGGGTCACCATGTGACATGCGCAAGTGACCCTGTCCCCATGTCCCTATATAAGTCCCAGCGCAGCGCGGATCTGGCATTCCGGGCAGAGAGAGCATCGGGTCAACATTGGAAGAAGACGACGACCGCCGCAAGAACAGAAGAGACCCCCGGAAGACCCCCGAAGGCGGATCGAGACCCCCAGACTACGGCAGCGACGACGAAGAAGGTAGCCGGACTTCCCCGCTCGGTAAAAGAGCTTGGTAAATGGCGGGGGAGTCCGGCGAGAAGACCCCCAAGACGGAAGAAGACCCCCGGAGCAGTGCAATAAAATATTTTTTCAAAAGTGTGTGTGTTTTTTTACTTTACATTTTACACCTTAGGTGAATGGGTAGGGGTACATCGTACCCCATACTCATTCACATAGGGTGGGGGGCCGGGATCTGAGGGCCCCCTTATAAAAGGGGGCTCCCAGATTCCGATAAGCCCCCCCCCCCGCAGACCCCGACAACCAACGGCCAGGGTTGTCGGGAAGAGGCCCTTGTCCTCATCAACATGGGGACAAGGTGCTTTGGGGTGGGGGGGGCCGCACGGCCCCCCTTTCCCCAGGGCACCCCCCATGTTGAGGGCACGCGGCCTGGAATGGCTCAGGGGGGGCGCTCGTTCGTCCCCACCCCTTTTCTGGCCGGCCAGGCTGCGTGCTCGGATAAGGGTCTGACATGGATTTGGGGGGAACCCCCATGCCGTTTTTTTCGGCGTGGGGAGTCCCTTTAAATCCATGCCAGGTCACGGAGCTAGCGCGGCGGCATTTACTGCCTACGCTAGCTACGTAACCTGCAGTTACGTTCTAAATGAACGGACTGCTCCGTGTGTGGGCAAGTCCGTTCATTTTCAAAAGTCCCGCGGACTTTTGGCCGGCGGATTATCCGCCGGAGAAGTCCGTGCGTGTGTGGGCAAGTCCACACGCTCGGAAAGTCCGGCGGACCCAGCTGGAAAGTCCGGCGGATTGTCCGCTGGACTAAGTCCGCCGGGAAAAGTCCGCACGTGTGTACGCGGCATAAGCCATATCTGCTGCCGTGGAACTCAGGACATTGCTTGGGATAGAGGAGAGTTGAGACCAGATTGTAAATGTTGGAATTGTTCTGGAGATTCCAGGACCAGTGCAAATGTCCCATGCCCTCACAAGTTTTCTAGAGAGGAGTTGGTACAAGTTATGCTGATGCTCAATACTAGCAAGTACTTCCCTGATGCCGTCCCTGGTTCTCCACAAGTTCTTGGCTGACATACAGGGAATGACAATATTGTATGTGATGTGTGCTGTCCCTGAGCTGCACAAACACTGGGAGAACAGGAGCCACAGGCTTGCCCATCCTGGTCCTGACAAGGCCACCTTTGCCTAAGGCCCCATAGTGGCTGTGTGGTCTACTATGGCCATAGTTCCATCAGTGTGCCCCAGAACTACAGATGCACTTTTTTTTTCCCTAGAAATTTCAACACAGCTACTTTCTCCTTAAGAAAATAAACTCAAATCCCTTTGATTTTATTAAGTACAAAGTATTAGACATTTATTTATCACCACTGAAATCTCTCATTTGGGAAAACAATGCGGGTAACGGCTCCAGCTGATGTCCGAGGAGTATAGCCGCTGTGAGGAAAGGAAGAAAACAGACAAAACCCTCTCAAGAGGAGGTGGAAGCGGTCTCTTGGGGCTGTGTAGTGTACCTCCTTCCAGGACCTAGCCCTACCTTGTAGGACCTTACTGGCTGTTCCATTCCCCTCGTTGTACCCGGCGTGCTGATCCTCCGGGAGGCGGGTCCTGTGAGCCCATGTGGAGCTGAGTGGCGTCTCAACCCGCCTATCGTTCTCCCCCTTACCTTCGTGTGCTTGCGACCCGGAAGCAGTGGGACCGGCTTGGAGGACCAGCGTGATGCCCTCAGCAAAGTACTAAGGAATATCGTGGCCGTGCTATAGAGAAGCCTGCTGGAGGTGAAGTGACGGAACACTTGAGAGGCGTGCGGAGAGGCGTGCGGTGCGGTGAGTGTGGGGTGCGCCCGAGGAGGGCTGAAAGAACTGTTGGTGAAGGGGGACAGGGCAGAGGAGACAGATTTTCATATGCCCATACGAATTACCTGACCCCCCCCCCCCGCATACCCCGGCCGGACGACAGAACTGACACTTTGGAGGACTACTTATCTGCATATTTACATACTATATACCTTTATCCACCGGACATTTTCACCCAGATAAAACTTGATTTAAAGCAACTAGGGTATTTCAGTGTACAACTTTAACCAATCGTGCACACTCTACTCCAGAACTTATACAGTTTCTCCATTCTGTGCTTAAAGACAGCCTATTGTCATCCTGAGCCACTAAATAAACAAAAACTAAATCCTATAGGGGTTGATCTGGACGTGGACTAAAAGGAAGCGTGGTAGGAACCAATGGAGGATATAGGGGTAGTAGAAGTGTGAGTCTGCACCCCCATTTGATGCAAAACCGGACGTTTATAAAAATCAAGTGATTGGACTGTGTGGAGTTAATAATCTACTATACCCACGCTTTGCTCGTTACCCTCAGGTTGTTATAGGCCCAGTTTCGTCTCCCTCCCCCTCCTCCTCTGAGTTTGGGAGAACATTGGACTGCCATCAGAATAAGTGAATAACTGGACTCCCAGGCATTGAAAACTGTGTATAGGGGGATAGGGAGATTATTCTCAGGCTCATATTTTGGTATATTGGGTAATCTGCTGTGCAACATTCTACTACTGTATATATCCCCTCTGCTGTGGGGGGGGGGGGGTATCTTCTTTTTTTCCCCCCTTTTTTCTTTTCTTTTTTTTTCTTCCCTTGAGGGGGAAAAGGGTGCAATACTATCTTTAAAACTATTTTTTAGGATAAAATATGCCAAGTCAACGCACTACTAAGGCCAGCCAAGCGGCAAGCCAAGCAGCTGCTAAGCTTGAAAAATTCGCTCATACTCCTGGCCAAGTCTCCCAGACCCCCCCTAAAAGTAACCCACAAAACCAACAAGTTCAACCTAAAGTAGGGACATCGGGGATAAGAAAGAGCCAGGGTCAGGGGCAGAGCCAGACTGCAGGGCAAAACCAGCCACCAATATCGGTGGAAGTAGGGGGGATAGGCCAGGACCGGAGATCTGAAATGGCCCAGGGGGCACCAGCAGGGGAGGGGAGCCCAACCCAAACCGAGCCATCACTAAAGGAGGTTTTGCAGGCGGTCAACCTATGTAGAGACTCCCTAACTGAAATGGCGGCCCAATTAAAATCAATACAAGCAGATCTTCTACTAGTTAGACATGAGATACAAACTACACAGGAAAGGACCACAGCTCTAGAGACACGAGTTGCTCTAATAGAGGATGACTTGGATCCCCTTAAAAAAGAACTGGCAGCCATAAGAGGACAACTAAGTAGGCAGGAGACTAAGATAGATGAGATGGAAAACAGGATAAGGAGAAAAAATGTACGAATACTTGGGATTCCAGAACACAGTGAGGGGGTAGATGCAGTAGGATTCCTGGAAAAGTGGTTTCGGGATACAATGGGCCTAGAAGTATTTTCCCCCTTCTTTTCAATAGAGCGGGCACATAGAGTCCCGGCAAGACCTCCACAGCCCGGTTCCCCTCCCAGACCATTAATAGCTAAGATATTGCACTTTAATGATAAAGTGACCATTATGCGTCGGGCAAGGGAACTGGGCAATATGATGTATAATGGCGCTAGGATATCTGTATACCCTGATTTTTCACCGGAATTGCAGAAGAGAAGAGCCAGATTCATTGAAATTAAACGTAAACTACGCCAGGCACGCATAGTGTATGCATTGATATACCCGGCTAGATTACGATTAACAGTTAGTGGGGGGACTAAATTTTTTGATACTCCAGAAGGGGTGAACGAGTGGCTAACCACATACAATGAAACAGGATAAAGGAGGGGTTATAGATTGTGATTACTTATATAATAAAATGTTTTCTTAGCTACCTTCCAGGCGGGCGGGAAGGTTAATCTTTATTTTTATTCTTCAATTGCTTTGTCCTAAGGAAAAGGGGAGGAGGGGAGAGAGGTACGGAAGGATGGGAACAATGAGCAGGATACCCCCAATCTCTTTTTGTTGGAGGGACCTTGCAAAATGTTCTCAAGATTTTTATGTTGTTGTTGTGAGTCTTTTCTCTGTTGGTGGTGAGGGGGATTGGGCAGGGAGGGGAGAAGGGAGGGATATGGGAGGGGGCAAGGGGAATGAATCAAGTATGTTGAATGCATGGATAGGTCACAATAGGAAGTCCCCGGGTAGGCCTAGGAAGGCAGGGAGGAAGGAAGTGGAGGAAGATAGAATGTATGCATGGTTTAGTAGGGGGGTAGGTACGAATGGATGGTATGAATGGGCAATAGGAAGGGTTGTGTGGAAGAAGTATGTCTCCAATAGGGAAGATAGGTACCAAACACATTTGTTCACCTTGAATCATTTGAGTAATACACGTTTTTACTATTTTCACGACATTAATAGGCTAACACAGGAACTTAAAAAAATTAAAACACAACAAAATGAAGGCAGAGTTTATAGAGTTGCAATAAATAGACAATCTCACGTATATGGTTAGTAATACACGGTTAAAAAAGAAAGCTATCACACTTTGCTCTTGGAACATAAGGGGTTTAGGAGACTTGGGGAAAAGGGCAGCAGTATTGAACACAGTAAGAGCACATGGGGTTTGAAAAAAAAAAAGAAAAAAAAATGAAAAAAAGAAAAAAAAAAAAAAATCTCTCATTTGGAAATTGTTGAAAACCATCAACTACATGCATAAACAACTCCTCATGGCCAAAAGAGAAGTATTTGCACTGAGAAAATAATTACAATATGTGATTGTCACGGCACAAACTGTGCTGCAAAGCAACAGTTGATATATAAGGAATTAATTGCTCCGTGCTTAAAAGAGCTCAAGACCCACCATGTTCCACATGAAGTACTAATAATGAAGTGCCAAAATCTGCACTCATACATCCCTTATTGCTTGTAATTATTTTTCTACAATATCATTTTGAATGGCTACAACTGGAGTTCAAAGAAGCTATAAAATTGAAACTGTGAGTGTGCGACTGTGTAACATAACAAAATAAATTATTTCCAAGAACTTGTTCAAAGAGCAAATGCCTGGGAGGTATAAAAGAAAATATTTTTTAAGGGAACACTTCAAAGTGGGCACCATGCAATGAGATCTGGAACATTTGCTTTTAAGATGAGAGCACCCTGCAGGATTAGGCGTTTTCCTTGTGTCACTTGCTCATTGCCGCTGTGTTGTAAGGCTTTTTACAGCTATTGCATCTTATATATCATCACTGTTTTTCAAAGTGACCTGCTTAAGTGGAGTAGTTCATACACTGTGAAAATACCCAGAAACTAGGCAACATTTATTCATTTTCTGTTTATTCATTTAAATTAAAACAGTTACGACAGTGTCAGAATCTTATTTTTCTGTCATATGTTATTATAAATTTGCACATTTTCTATGGAAGCAAATATATATACCCTCTTGTTAAAGAAGTGTCAGTTCTTTTAAAAATGTAAAGTCAGCAGCTACAAAAACTGTAGCTGTTGACTTTTAATAAACAGACAATCGCCTGTAAAAGGATCTAGCGCTGTCCTTACCCAGGGTGATTTTTCACCGATATTCAGGTCCCCAGCACCAGCATGTTAATGGTTAGCACCAGGCTGTGACTCCTTGTGGCTTCACAGCTGGCTTCCCACTGTGCATGTGCGAGCTCCGCTGCCCTGTGTGAATGGTTCCGCAACCTTCTGGAACCTAGGATGTGCCTCAGAAGGTTGCAGGCAGGGAGGGGAGGAAAACTTCCCATTTCATTGCGTTACTGCAAGTTTAACGCCATATATTTCATTGCGTTACTGCAAGTTTAACGCCATATAGTTTTGTGCGTTACTGCACGTTTGACGCAGTATATTGCAGTATATTATAGTGTATCCGTGGAGTGTGTCTGTGTAGTGAATACTCAAATTAAACTGCACAAAACACCACTTTCCATTGATGCACCCATGTACACATTTACACATCTTTATTACATTTTGTTAATAGGCACCCCCACTCCCCCCATAATGTCTGGGAGGACAGCAAGGAGAGGCAGATGTTCCCATGGCACTGTAAGGGGGCCAGCAGCGTGTGTGTCCACAGGCAAAGGTGGATGTGGTCAGTCTTTAGGTAGGGCATAATTTCCTCTGTTTAGTGATGCTGCCCGTGCTATCCAGCCACAGCATGCAGAGGAGGTGGTGGACTGACTTAATAAACCATCTTCATCCTCCTTATCCTCCTCAGAGACTAGTGCACAGTCTCCTGCAACTGCCAGAGTGACAAAACCTGCCTCCTTGTTCACAACTATTCAGTCATGGAGGAGTCAGTGGAGTTATTTGAACACAGCGTCAGCCACATGCTCTTTGATGATGCACAGCCATTACTTGATTCAGATGTTGTTTCTGAGGTTGAGGAAGGCAGGAACATGAGCCTACAGAGAGGGTAGAACACTGGTACACAAATTGGCATTGATGTCCCTCCAGCCGCAGCGTATTGCCAAGTTGTCTCCAGTGGTAATGAAGATAGAGGAGTTGATGAGGTCACTGACTCGACTTGGGTGCCAGATAGAGCAGAGGAGGAAAGTGAGGGTGAGGCACAACCCATACGAGACTGCCATCATGGAAGAGTAGAGAGCAGCCACCCTATTCCATCACATTGTGGAGCTATTATCTCCCGGCCCACTTCCCACAGCTCAGCTGTCTGGGCCTTTTTTAGTACATGAGCCAATCGCACTGTTGCTATTTACAAAATTTGCCTCAAGCATATCAATTGTGACAAAAACACCAACCATTTGGGTACCACATGCTTGACAAGGCATCTAACCTCCCACCACTCAGCCCATTGGCAAGAGCACCTTAAAGCCACACAAAAGGGGCACAAATCTATCCCTCCTCCTTACTCACCTAAGTCTGTCCTTGCTACACTTCATGACCTCTCAGCATCCCCCACTGACATGGATGATGGTATAGCTCAGGGTGTCCCAGGCAGTCAGCCACAAAGTCCACATTACTGCTGACATGTTGTCCAGCAAGCATGGGCAGGGAAGATATATTTCATTCACAGCACACTGGGTACCTCTGCTTGCAACTTGGAAGGATACAGGACAGGGCTCAGTGCTGCAGCTTGTTGTGCCCCCACATCTCCATACAGCTGGTGATGATGCGAGATTTTTCAGCTCTACCCCCTCCTCCTCCTCCTTCATGCCCTCCTCTGTTGAATTGTTGTATGAACCTGAAGTACTCCCTAAGCGTTCAAAGGTCTATTCAATGCATCCGGCTAAAAGGTGGCATGCAGAGCTTCAACTGGTGTGTCTAGGGGACAGGAACCACACCAGAGCAGAGATTCTTGCAGCTCTGCAGGGACAGGCCCAGAGGTGGTTCACACCATGCCAGCTGGAGCCAGGAATCGCCCAGGGCTGTCAGCTTCCACCTCCCATCGGCAGTGTCTGCATTACATAGGCTTACTGGGTCATGAGAATAGACCACTGGCCAGAACTCGCCCAGTATGCTATTTGTTGTGGAAATTGTATGAAGATGTATTTTAATGTATTGTCATAAGTCTCCCAGTGTTAGCGCTCCTGCAGCCCGCTCTAAAGTGCTGACTGGGGCAGACTGACGCTGGTTGAGATCCGTTAGGTAGTGGATAACTTCCTGGGATTGGAAAGAGGTGTTTGCAGAGTGGTGGTATGTCCGCCAGCGAAAGGGCCCCTGTGCATTGCACAGACGATCGTCTGAGAGGATATGTTTGCTCTGAAAAGATCGGTTATGGGCTGATGTACGCTCATTGTCTCTTCTGTGTCTGATCAGCACATGTCGAGATTCGCAGCGTACACCTGCTAGTAGCCTTCCATCTACAAGGAAGGGTAGCATAATCCAGGTATGCATGGCTCTCTGGAACAATGCATAATACAATTTCTATCAGCGGAATTGTAGTCATCGTTCATTGGTTTTGTATGGTTTGCGTCATTGAAAGCATTTAGTCAGTTTGCACAAGTCTGTTTGCTAGTCTATTTGAATGTATACATGTCTGTGATTGGTTCTTTTGAAGGAATACAAATGTCTGATTGGCTGTCTGTGAAGACACCACCTTCTTCTGTATTGTATTGCATTGTATTGTATTGCTTAACTAACCCTGTTGGATGGGTTTCTGTATTGTCACATCCTGTATTGTTAAATCTTTATTTGGTCATGTCCTTATATGGTCATTCACATCCTGCGTTGCTCCTATGAGGTCACAAGCTTTGTAGGAGGCGTTTGGCTGTTGGAGGCCCACCCCCTCAAGTTTGGGACTTCCTGTTGATATGTAAATAAAAGCAGATGCACGGCTTAGGGAACTCAGAGATGCTGACCGAGTTTAGAACGTAAGAATGCTGGTGTTGTCTGTTTAATGGGGAACCAGAGGGGACTTCTGAGAAGCAGCCAGGCTGAAATGAGGACGTAAGAATGCTGGTGATGTTTTTTTTTAATGGGGAACCAGATGGGAGACATACGATCGAAAGGCTGCATTATAGTATCATGGTGGAAGGGCGCTTATTAACGCAAGAGTGTAGTGGAATGTCCACGACATATTGAGCTGCTGGGCTGCCCTGCATCCAGTGTGCTTTCTGAATGGGCATTCAGTGCTGCTGGAGGTTTTGTTACTGATCATAGAACGCGTCTGTCTACAGACTCCGTGGACCGTCTAATGTTTTCCAAAATAAATCAGTCCTGGATTACTAGCCGCTATGAAGCCCCTGATGGCGATGTCATCAATTAAGTGTTTTTGGGATGTGGAATCTCTGCAGGACTTCTAGGCTGCCTAGTGTTGTGGGTGTTGATTTACTCTGGAAGAATGTTTTTGGTGTAGGTTGCATGGGCACAATTAACACCCAAAGACCAATTTTTCCGCACCAGTTTGACAGGTGCATATCATTACAATTTTTGAAAGCAAGGCCAATTCTTGCTTTCAACAAGAGTACCTCTGTAGGGTTACGGTGTAAAGGCGCCACTGACACCCAAAGAACAGTTTTTCCCTACCTGGTACAGAAGTAGAAATCCAAAGTCTGTGCTAGAGACACCAGAATTTATCCAAAAAATCTCTAATCTTGTTCCCAGTGCACTACATTGTGGCCTCATCATACAGACTGGCTCCGCAAGCCGATGCTTACAAAATAAAGAAAGCTTGCAGAAAAAAATTAATTTTTTGTGCTTTATAAATGCAATTATTGCTGCAGCAGCTTCTATACACAGTACAGATGTGCCACTTTACATGTGGACTAAGGGGACCCCCCAGGCACTATATTGAAAGGAATTTTTCATTTTTATACTTTCAATTTAAGCATCAATTTATCACTGCTCATTTTTTTACAAACTTTTTTTTCATTGATACATGTCCCCCAGGGCAGTACCCAGACCTCCATAACCATTGTATGCCCAATTACTTGCATATGAGCCTTCTAAATGGGCACTTTTGATTTTTCACATTCGGGTCCCATACACTTTAATGGGGTTCGTTATTCGGTTCCGAACTTTTGCAATGTCCGAAAGTTCTGGTGCGAACTGAACAGGGGGTCATTCGGTCCATCCTTAATGGTCGTTGATGTGTGGAACAAGTCCTGGAGACCAGGCA
This sequence comes from Lithobates sylvaticus, assembly GCA_028564925.1. Taxonomy (NCBI): domain Eukaryota; kingdom Metazoa; phylum Chordata; class Amphibia; order Anura; family Ranidae; genus Lithobates; species Lithobates sylvaticus. The sequence goes on along the minus strand of CM053026.1, from coordinate 697,059,453 downwards.
AGCTATACGATTGTAACCAGACATTCCGGTGTCAGAATTAACAGTAAAATATGAGCTATGATCCAGGAGATAACAGCACAGCAACATATATAAAACTTAACACAGTAATAGAGGTTTTCAAGTGCTATGGTGAAGTAGTTTAAATGAAGACTGACGTGTTTCGACCCCAACAGGTCATCTTCAAAGGATTGAGCGCTATAGAGAAATTTACAATTGTTAAAATATATTGTTATCACCACTCAATCATACAAAGTAAATATAATAGTGGTACAACATTTTACTATTTAAATATAGTTACCAATCACATATGTTTATCAGTTTCTCCTGAGTGTAAGATCCTCTCAAATTTTCACCACAACGGTCCCAGTATGGGTCCCCGGCCGGCCGACATGCCACGGGAGAGAGCAAAACACCACTGCGAGACTTATGAGGAGTTACATGTATGGAAAGGTCCCCTAGAGCCAAAGTGGGGGGCGTGAGGGCAAGCAAGCAGCACCTGCAATTTGGGTATCAAATAGTAACACCATCAGTGCATTATGTAAGCACAGATAGAATTATATATCCATTTATATTATAGGGTAAAAATTAAAGATAGTAGATATATTATTGTTATTCTAAGAGATGTATATTTAACCACTTGACCACTGGGCAGTTAAACCCCCTTCCTAACCAGACCAATTTTCAGCTTTCGGTGCTCTCACACTTTGAATGACAATTACTCCGTCATGCAACACTGTACCCAAATGAATTTTGTGTCCTTTTTTTTTTTCACACAAATAGAGCTTTCTTTTGGTGGTATTTAATCACCGCTGGGTTTTTTATTTTTTGCGCTATAAATCAAAAAATACTGAAAATTCGGTAAAAAAAATAAAAAAATAATTCTTTGTTTCTATTAAAAATTATTGTCGAGTATTGGCAGAGTATTGGCAGAGTATTGGCAGAGTATTGGCAGAGTATTGGCAGAGTATTGGCAGAGTGGTTGCAGAGCATTGCACAGTGGTTGCAGAGCATTGCACAGTGGTGGCAGAGCATTGCATAGTGGTGGCAGAGTATTGCACAGTGGTGGCAGAGCATTGCACAGTGGTTGCAGAGCATTGCACAGTGGTGGCAGTGTATTGACCAGCGCTGTGGGCACTACACATCCAGCCCACAGCGCTGGTCCCGTCTCTCCCCCCTCTCCGCTTCTCCCTTCTCTGTACCGATCGGTACAGAGAGGGGAGGGAGGAACCGGCGTCATGATGTGACGCCGGTTTGTGTACATGTGATCGCTCTGTCATTTGACGGAGCGATCACGTGGTAAACGCCCACTATCAGTGGCTGTTTACCGTGATCCGTGATGCGCCGGGTCCTCGGGACCCGGCGGTCACGGATGTTCCCCAGGGGGCGCGCGGGAGCAAGTTTCTGGGAGGACGTCCGTAGGACGTCCACTCAGGGAAACCCGACCGCGCTGTAGACGTCTTTCGACTATAGCGCGGTCGGCATGATGGTTTAGATAATAATGTAATGGAAATGATATATATATAAATGAGGGATAATTGATGAATAAATTGGCAAGCTAAAAAGGAGGGAAAAAAGATGAAAAAAGGTTTAAAGGAGGGAAGAAGGAGAATGGGAAACAAGGTGGGGAAAAATTTATAATAAAAAAAAAAAAACCCGGGGAGAATAAGAGAAAAAAGGAGAGGGAAAAGGGGACCAAAAGAGAGGGAAAAAGAGAAAATGAAAAGATATCTTGTTGTTGCCTAGAAAATCCCACTTTGGGGGACAATTGCCTTTTTTCTGTTATTATTCGGGGTGTGCAGCACTCTCTTTTCTTCTCCCAGGTGTCCCCAGTTCTACCGTGTATTTAAACCTTGTGCATGCTATTCCTCTCTGCCTCGGTATTGTCTCCATGTGCAGACATCCAAACGAACAGTTTATTAGATAAAAATCCAAATTATTACACTCACATTCGCAGAGAGATAAACTCGCAAATAAGAAACGCCCGGCATTTCAAACCCACAAAATGGCCGCTGCGTCCCTGCATACAAGTGGCGTCACACGTCTCCAACTCCTCCCTATGCTTTTTGTCATCAATAACATCATCAGGGGCGTGGCTAGACTTGCACTGGTACTCTATATATAAGGGACGGCTTACATGACAGCCGGATATTACCTGCGTTCTACTGACAGGAAGCAGAAAATCAATTGAACGAAATTCCTTCTTCCTGTCAGTGGAACGCAGGTAATATCCCCATTTCATGTAAGGAGCTGCTGATTTGATTTGGGCCTGCACTCTGCTAATAAACCCCACTAACTTGGCTCAGTCCCCTTGACACAGCTGTGGTGCCATTTAATACAGTACAATATAATATAACACAATATACCTGTATTGTCACTTCAGGATCCACTGGCTCCACCTGCTGGGAGAAAACAATACTCCACACAACGGGGTACTTAACCAAAGTATATTTTACTATAAGTATTGGGAAACAGGTGGTTACAATAATTGTGCTGTCATCCCAACAAAGAATGACAGTACAATGAATTTTTGATAAAACAATTATAAACAATATAGATACACGGGAGCTCCCCCTACTTTTATAGCTATGCGTGAGATCTCACTAAAAGTACTAAGTCTTTAGTCTTCTTGTCTTCGCTAGCTAGGATAATTCCTTATGATTTGTAATCCAAGGGTTAAAGTAATTAAAGTCGAGTTAAGGATGATCCTGGGGTTGCTTCCGTAACTATGATACACGGCTTGATATGCAATAGCAGATAGGCCTTATGCCTGCATAATGTCAGTTGCTATACTCCTCCTCCGTAGGACTATGGATCCCAGCGAGGCCTGTATATAAGTCTGACTAGGTGCAAAAGTTAATAAACTGTGGGCCGCAACCCGCTCACCAACTGGATCGGAAGCTCTGGTCCGGGTTTTGCAGCTTGTTTCTATGTCAGCTGGCTCCGTCACTCCGTTCCGTTAGGTGGAACCAGTATTCCGATGCTCAAATGTCAGTTTGTCTGGATCTTCCCAATCCGGTCACTGAGTCTCTGGCACCGGCAGGTCACTCACACATTCGAGCTGGGTTGCGCTCCGCAATGACAGTAGGCCGCTTCCTCCAGGAGGCCTCCTCACAAGTCCTCACAGGCAGGCCATGCGTTCCCAAGAGACCTAAAATGGCCACTCGGGCTCCTTTTATCTCCTACCCAGCATGCACTGTCAGAGAGGGTGTCCATGGGTAGGTCACCCGACATCCTGGGTAAAAAGGTCAACTCTAGACTCTAACTAAATAACAGTCACTTCCTGTTCAGTGCTTTGTAAAAACAAAAATCGTTTAAGTCCACTATCAGTGTTTGGCCGCTAGATGGCGCCAAACACCAAGCCATAGAAACGTCCATAGACTTTCATTATAACAGGCGAACATTACATTAGCAGACAAGAATGTCATCGCTACACCTATAACTGTTTTTTTCAGAGGGTAACAGGCAGTGTTTTTGGGTGATGGTGGTGGTCTCTTCATACCTGTGACATTTGATTTCAACTCCAGCATTCATTAATTTTGTTAATATGGACTATGACTATGAATATGTTTTATTTATGTAGTTAGCGCTGCACCTTTCCCCATATGTCTGTCTGTGTTTATCTAAGCATATTGTGGCAGCTGCTCATTTTTTCTTTTTTTTTCTTATCATATGTTCCCAGCGCAACAGATTTGTGTTTTTATATTGTCTCCATGTGCCCCTGACCTGTGTTCCAGTGTTACTGAATCCTGCATCTTGTTTTCCGTTCCTATACCATGATTCTGACCCTGCAGCCTGATCCCTTCCTACCTGCTTACTCTGTCTCCTGGTTCTCTCTCCCTGTCCTGTCTTGTTCCCAGCTTCCTCTGCTTGATCTCCCGTGTATGACCTTGGATCTGTTATGATTACGATCTGTTTATTCCATGTACTGTATATATTTGATTTAGGCAGTCGTTTATTGTGTGGTCACTGTTTGTTTGGTTTGCTGGTTTGTGTTACACTGTTTGCTATATTGAAGGTGTGTTTACTTTGTGTAAGTCACTTATCTATTAATAAATTATATTATTTTACACTTTACCTGGTACTCTCTGTGGAAGTCCACACATTTCTGGTCACACTGGTCCCTGACAATATCAGTGTTGTAGAATCCATGAGGGTTCCCTTAAGTCCTGGACAATCGCTCCCTGTGGACATAACCACTCCTCCTGCAGGGAGAGAGTAGGGAATCTCCACTTATTCAAACACCATCTTTACTGAAAAAAGTTCTCAAGCAAAATAAAGATGACCAGAAATGTTAGAAAAAATATATGAACTCTAGTTCACTCAACAGGAACTTGCCGTTCACACCTAACTCAACTCAACACTTAATTATTAACAGCAACCAAAGGGTTGCCATCAGCGGAATTTTGGTTTGCCCAGGCCAATTGTTGAAATTGGGGATCAGCCTGAGCTAGTAAGGCAATACCCAAGCTAGAAGAGGCTGAGGCTGTGTACAAAATGTGGTCTTTCCAGGATGCCCAAATGGTATCAAACCTTTTACGAGTAACCCTACAGGTGGCAAAGCCACTCCTCTGCCGCCATAATCTCCCCCACCTTCGCAATCCACTTCAACTCGGTATGCGCAAGCTTTTCCAGTACATTGGTATAAGGCGTCTAGCTGCGTTAAGAAGGTAGGGTAGAGCACTTTGCTTATAATGAGATACAGGCATGGGGGGATTTGGAGAAGGAAGTGCATCGGGGAATCAGGGAGGTCCACACCGAGACCATCAGAAACATGTTTACTGACTGATGACCAAAAAGGTTGCAGCAGCAGACAGTCCCACCATACTTGAAGGATTGTGCCCTTCTATCCACACCCCCTTCAACAAAGTTCTGATGCCGAGGGATACATTTTAGCCAGAGTCGCTGGTACCCGATACCACCGTGTAAGCAGCTTGTAATTGTTCTCTTTTAGGGCTGAGGCTAGTGCGGGGGAACCGTGATTGGTATATTCTATGATTTAGTGTAACTAATACGAAAATTAGACACCTGGCTATACGCTGATAATTCCTCCATCAGGTTTGGCAATAAGACAGTGGGATTCACAACGTGAAATAAAACATTGTCGGCATTCGCCGACAGCTTATGTTCCGAGTGGCCAACCTGGATCCCCTGATGTTCGGATTAGCTCCTCTTTTCCGAAGCAGTGGTTCTAAGACCAAATAAAATAACAGGGTTGAAAGTGGACACCCCTGCCTCATGCCATTTCAAACAGGGAACACAGGGGATAAGCCCCCATTCACCTTAACCTGAGCCGTAGGGGAGATGTATAGCGTTAATATCCAAGGCATCATATGTGGACCTATACCCAGCCGCACCAACACATCGTTGAGGAAATCCCAGTCCACTCGATTAAAAGCCTTCTTGGCATCGGTGGAAAAAAAAATCAAATAAGGAGGCAGGTGATCATGTGTACGGGCCCAGTGAATAAGCTGGAAAGCTCTGATGGAATTATTCTGTGCCTCCCGACCCACTATGAAACCTGTCTGATCAGGGTGGACTATTTCGGGAAGTAAGTGATTTACAGGGTTAGCAAGGATCTTCACAAAAATTATCAAGTCCGTATTGAGTAATGAAATCGGACAGTAGCTCTGTGAAAGGGTATGGTCTTTCCCTTCCTTTGGGAGTAAATGATTGCTTTTAACAGTGATCATCGCTGGTATAACCAATCATAGTGTGTAAAAGAAAAATCTTGATCACTTCCCCAGAGTAGTACAGTTTCACTACACTGTACTGCTCTGGTGACAGGTAAAAAAATTGTGACAGAAAAATATGTTTGTAATTTTTATTTTCACTTTTTCTAAAAAATTGCAACTTCAAAAAACTAACAATGCCTCTTACTAAATATCTTGGACTGTCTACTTCCAAAAAGGGGGTCATTTGCAGGCGCATGCGCGGCAGCTCGCAAGATGGCCGCCGGCTATTAGAGCTCCGCTCCACCACGGCCCCATATTAGCTACCGCAGCCTACAGAACGTCCCGCGGCAAATAATAACGGGACACACGGGCGGGAGAAGCCTCCAGGAATACTCCGGTGTCCACAGCGCAGGAGCGGAGGGACGCTATGAGCCAGATAACGGCGACGGCCGTTCCTGTCAGCTACTCTAAGATGGCCGCGGCTGCGGCTCCCCGAGACACTCACGGGCCTGATACACAGGAAGACTCGATAGCGGACCAGGACTTAACTTCTCCCTACTCCCCAGGTACAGATTTTCCTCCTCTCCCCCTGGCAACTTCCCCCACCTCCACTGAATCTCTGCTGGGCAGAATGGAGAATAATCTCCCCTCCACCCCCATGCTAGATCCTCACACAGGCATGCTACTGTCTGTGTGTGAAGCAAATACAGCAGCTCCCTTACCTACTGACTTCCCCTCCATGATGGAAGCTATCTCACAGCTGCTAACTAAAAGTCTAGCGCTAAATGCTGCCCAAATTACCTCATCTATTACCGCATCTTTCCATGCTGATCTGCAGCAACTAGGGATGAGAATGGACTCTATTGAAAGGAAAGCGGATCAATCTGTGGCAAGAATTAACCAGAACTCGGCCAGAATTCAAGACCTTCAGGAACAACTTGATACGGCTGGCGCAAAAATCGACGACCTTGAAAATAGATCCAGGCGCTATAACTTCCGGGTCAGGGGGCTCCCCGAATCTGAGAAAGATGTCACTGCGGCAGTAAAGACACTGATCAAGGGCCTTATCCCAGACATTGCGGAACACCGCTTAGAGCTCGATAGAGCCCACAGAGCCCTACAACCCCCCAGATCCGATGGCCTCCCCAGAGACGTCATTGTAAAACCCCACTATTACTCCGTGAAGGAGGAGGTAATGAAGAAATCTAGGTTCTCCGACAATCTCAGGCTACTGGGACACAAAATACAAATTTTTGCGGACCTGTCACCCTACACGGTGCAGAAAAGACGCGCCCTCAAACCGCTACTCCAGCTTCTGATAGAACAACAGATTTCCTACAGATGGTCATTCCCGCTACGCCTCAACTTCTCGTACAGGAATAAGAGTCACAGCTTCTCCTCATTTGCAGAGGGTGAGCGCCTCATGCTACAGCTCGGTCTGATCGCCCAGGAACCATCTCCCCCACTACCTACCAGAGGAACTCCCTCTTCATCCAAGAGACCCCCTCCAGCAAGTCCTCTTCAACCTTCCTGGCTGACACAGAATTCCAAACGCACCAAAGAGAACTTCCCGCCATGATGAAGAGTCTACTTCTGCGGATTGGGGCTCCGATCCTTTTACCTCCACTGCATTGATTTTGACCTCCAACTGACTCCTGGGACTTCCTGTAACCCCCTCCTTCTTATTTTTTTTTTTTATTTTTGCTTTTTATTCCACTTTTTGTCCAGACCCCTCATCTGAACTGATTTTTTAATGTGGACCCTCATTCAATGGGTCTATCGACATTCCTCATTAAGAGGGTTCTGTGTGGGTGGGGGAGGGAGGGAGGGTTGGAACTCCTTAGCATCTCCAGGAGCTCATATGGAGGATGGGCCTTCCTTTTTCAGAAGTTTTTTTTTTTTTTTTTTTTTTTTTTTTTTTTTTTAGTACCTAACGGTATTGTAGGCTAAGATTTACTCTACCCCTTGAGGACTGCATATCAGTCCTCCAACCTATAATTGCAGCTTAAGGCCTTTACTTTTCTCAACTAATACCCTCTGGTGCAATTGGCGGAATCTTTGACGTCGGTTGCACTCGGGGGTAACCTCTCGATTTCAGTAGGACCTCTCCTAGTACTGCCCTGGTGTTCTCTATTTACTTTCCGGATGGGCTCGCCTCACTCTCCGGACTCCCTGACTCTGGAGTCGGGGGCCCTGGGAGTGGGCGGGGCATCTGGATGACTACCCCGGTAATTTTTTTTTATTCTTTTTTTTTTTTTTTTTTTTTTTTCATAACTAAGTACTATTGTTGGACGTTCTGTTTACAGGTTCTCATGGGCTTATTTATAGCCTTCAACTGTTTTGTTCTACTTTTCCGGTAGCTGGGGCTGTGGTGGACCCAGTGCACCTCTGACGGGCTTCAGGAGCACTACTAGTGCCCCTGCTTGCCTATCCGGTCGCCTCGTTCTTAGGGCAAACCGGGCCTCTCAGGATACGGGCGGAGAATGACTATTCAGCTCCGCTCTGGGAATGGGCAGGGGTCAGGGGACCCCCGATTAGTAGGGGATTCGTATCTATTTTCTAATATATGTACTTTCACTCTGATTGTGTTAACGCTGTTTTTTTTATTCCTTTTTCTTTTCACCTCTTTTTTCCTCCTCCTCTCCCTTACTTATCCTTCCGTCTCCAGGTTCCATGGATGTTCATGGTCTCCAGTCCCAGGCCCCAGTACATTGGTCTCCACGACACCCATTATAATCCTAAAGCTCCTCTCACGAACCGAAGGTAAGACTCACACACACTGGGAATACCTCTCCTGACACATGGCTAGTACACATACCTCTGCACCCTCCCTGAAACTTATATCTCACAATACCCAAGGCCTCAACTCCCCGGTCAAACGTAGAAAACTGTTCCAAAGCTATCAGTCCCTACACGCAGATGTTCTCCTACTCCAAGAAACCCACTTCCCTTCCTCATATAAACCTACTTTCCTCCACCAACGCTTCCCCCAATTTTTCCTGTCCTCGGCGGCCAATAAAACGAAAGGAGTGGCCATCTGCCTGGCCAAACATATTAACCTCTCACAACCAGAGATGGTGGCTGACCCTCTGGGACGATACATTTTGGTATCTGGAAAGATTGATGGGGAACTATATACCTTTATTTCTTACTACACCCCTAATAAGGGTCAGAGAACCTTTTTTGAATCCTTACTACACAAACTACAGCCGCACCTTCGAGGTACAGTTTTTTTTGGTGGGGACTCAAACATTGCTTTCGATTCCGGCCTTGACAAATCTGGCAAGGGGTCTCCGAAAACCAAACATCCCCCTAGGCAGAGTGTTAAGATCGCAAAACTGCTTCATGATGCGGGTCTGGTCGACATCTGGAGGGAAACTAATCCCCACACTAAAGATTATACTCACTTTTCAGCGCCTCACAATTCCTTTGCCAGGATAGACCACATCTTTACTCGCCCCACCTCGATCCCCCTCGTTACAAGTTCCAAGATTGTAGACACGCCCCTTTCGGATCACTCAATGGTCACTCTGAACACAAGAAGGCCCATGGGCTTTGGGTCACCCCCGCGATGGCGACTACAAGAATCTCTTTTAAGTAACCCTGTACATTGTACAATGATAGAAAAAGCCATAACAGAATACTTTTGCAATAACACCACGAGTGACGTTACTCCTATGTCCATTTGGGCGGCACATAAAGCAGTAGTTCGGGGGGAAATTATGCATTTGACAGCTAAACTCAAATCGGAACATAAAGCAGAGACATTGAGATTAACAAAGGAATTCCAATCTCTAGCCACGGCACACAAACAACACCCTACGTCTGTATCTCTAGCCAACCTTGACAAGGCTCGGACCCTATTGAACCTGAACTTGACCACAGCAGCCGAAAAGCACCTTAGGTGGACAGGAGCCAAGTTCTATTCCCAACAGGACAAGATTGGCTCCAAACTAGCGGTTAAGCTTAGCCCCAAACCCCGTTCCTTAGCCTTCCCTAAAATTAAATTGCCCTCTGGGGATTTATCGCAGAATCCCGAAAAGATTATGGAAGCTTTTCTCCAATTCTATTCTGAACTATATAAACCTAAACCCCGCTCATCTAGACAGAACCAGGACTCTTTTCTGGACTCCCTGCTATTGCCCTCTCTGTCCACTGATCATAAGGACATGTTAGATTGCCCGTTCTCTCAAGAAGAGGTTCTACACACTATCAACTCCTTGAAATTGGGCTCATCACCAGGACCAGATGGCTTTTCCACTGGTTACTATAAAAAATTTGGACCTTCTCTGGCTCCTCACCTGACTAGATTCTTTAACTCCCTTAGGGAGGGGACCCCCCTGAATGCTGACCTTAACTCGGCATACATTTCAGTAATACCCAAACCAGGTAAGGACCCCAGCGAAGTGGGCAATTACCGCCCGATATCGCTGATCAACAACGATATAAAAATTATGACGAAGATATTAGCCAATAGGGTTTCAAGCTTTATCCCATCTTACATCCATAAAGATCAAGTAGGCTTTATCCCCGGAAGACAGGGACCTGACCAGATCAGACGAACCATTGATATAATCTCCCTCCTAAACTCTTGCTGGGACCGGGGACCCTCGCAGGAAGGGCTTCTTCTCTCAATCGACCTACACAAAGCCTTTGATTCTATAGATTGGGATTATCTGTCTGACATCCTCAGACGGTGGGGCTTTGGCCCTTATTTTCTTAATTTAATCACGTCCCTCTACTCAAACCCCTCAGCCCAGGTGCGTTTGATGGGCAGATACTCATCTTCATGCAACATAGGCAGGGGTACCAGACAGGGATGCCCGCTCTCTCCCCTTCTTTTTGCCATCGCCATTGAAACCCTGGCCATTGCTATTAGATCGAACCCTGACATTCGAGGAGTAATGTGTGGAGCCCAGGAGCACAAATGCGCTTTATATGCCGACGATCTCCTCCTATATATAACTTCCCCTCTAATCTCCATCCCAATGATATACAAAATACTAGGAACTTTTAGTTCACTCTCTGGGCTTAAAGTGAATATGAATAAATCCCTAGCACTAAACGTAAATATCCCAACTGACCGGCTTACACAGCTTACTAATAACTTTGACTTCGCCTGGGCTCCTGCAGCGCTTCCTTACCTAGGGATCAAACTCACTCCCGCAATTATTGACCTTTTTAAAGCGAATTACCCTCCTATACTCACCAAATGCAGAGAGGATCTTAAACGATGGTCTCGATGTGGTCTGTCCTGGCTGGGTAGGGTGCATGCTGTAAAAATGACCCTCCTGCCCCGCCTCCTGTACTTATTTAGATCTCTACCTATCCCTATTCGGAAGCAGTTCCTCAGCAAATTCCAATCTGAGATACTACGCTTTATTTGGGGTAAAAAGGGTTACAGGTGCCCATCAAGGACTCTCCTACGCTTGAAAACTCAGGGTGGGTTAGGCCTGCCGGACCTATGGTCCTATTATTTGGCTGCGCAATTATCTCAAATCTCAATGACTTTCTCCAAAGGTCCAAAGCCTGACTGGCTCTCTATGGAGAGACAGGCTGTCCCCCTTAATACTATTGACTTCCTACTGTGGTGTGATCCTAAAGTCAGACCGGCCATAATGTCTCCCACCCTCTCTCACTCCATTGCACTCTGCTCTAAACTATACACAAGCCACGCCCTGACTTCCCCACTGAAACCACTAGCACACTTATTTCACAATGCGAATTTCCCTCCGGGTCTGGATATGCAGGCATTCAAATGGTGGACGGATAAAGGTCTTTACCGCATAGGCCACTTCCTTTCCCCGACAGGCCCTCTTTCCCTTTCCCACTGCAGGAAGAAACTCGACATGCCTGACACAGAATTATTCAGATTTTCTCAAATTTCCCACTATCTGAAATCCATTTGGACCAATAAGAAGGAACCTCACTCGATAACCCCCTACGAACATTGGTGTGTCAACACCACTGATCAGAAAGGAGGTATCTCCTTGATTTACACAGCCCTATTATCGAAAGTGGATAAACCATCTTATGCTCGGGCCTGGGAGGAAGACACGGGCAATACATGGACCACAGCGGACTGGTTTCGGTCCTCTACACGTTCTTTCAAAGGTATGTGTAATGTTTCTCTGATGGAAGCCAGTCTAAAAGTATTATTCAGATGGTACTATGTTCCCTCTAGACTAGCGCTACTGTTCCCAGGTACCTCGTCCTTATGCTTTAGGGGCTGTAAACTAGAGGGTACGATGATGCACATATGGTGGACTTGCCCACGCATTCGATCATTTTGGCGGAAGACATTCTGTATTATTGGACTTTTGACTAATACTACAGTTACTCCCAACCCTAATGTAGCCCTTCTTAACCACTACATCCCGAACATGACTAAACCTCAACAACAATTATCATTTTTTATCCTGTTAGGGGCAAAAACCACACTGGCTAAAGCCTGGAAAAAGCCTACAGTTTCGTTCCAGTGCTGTAGGAGAAAAGTGTCCTGGATTATGTCTCAGGAACACATAGTGGCTACATTAAACGACAAGGTTGATAAGTTTCTTCTCACCTGGGAACCCTGGGCGAAATATTGTAACATACCTTTACTACCTGGAATGGAAAATAGATCTGAGATTTCCACTTCCTCCCCTCCCTGACTCTATCCTGTTCTCCTCCCCCTGTCTTTTCACACGTTTTTTTTTCTTTTCTCTTTCTCTTCTCGGGACGCCCTGGTCCCCACTTCGCTGCACTCTTGACAAGACCTGTTGTTGTCCTCGCAGGGGTTGCTTCGCTGATTGTAGGACGGACTGTCGGAGGATTTCAGCCCTACGTACTTACTGGCAGGTACTTCCTTGCCCTAAATTTATCGCATTGTTACTGAATGCCCTGTCTATATGGCTTTGGTCTTTAGCAGGGAGCGACTCCTGTCAGAGGGTCCAGGATCGGCTCCGCGGGAGCCTTGAGCTTGTCCACAGTTAGTTCCCAATGGGGTGGCGAGCATGGGGCCCCCGGGGTTGTTCGTTGACCTCCTACTGAGTCACCTATACTCATCCAGACATTCTTATCTATGGATGACATCCCCTGACAGTCCTGATTCCGTTATACTAGTTTTTATTTTTTTTTTATTTATGTTTTTATTTTTTTTTTTCTGATTTTATGTATTTTTGATGTTTTTTTTTTTTCTGATACATGATTATCCGCAGCGTCTCCACTGTTCTCTGTGATGTTTTTGGGTAATTTCCGTTATCTGAACCCGACTGTATGTATCCTATGTACTGATCGTCATCGACACGTTATTCTGTTTTACGGTTTTGTTACTTTGTACATTCTCATATTTATGCAATAATAAAAATCTTCAAAAGTAAAAAAAAAAGAGAAGACATTGCATGTCTCCTGTGGTTATATTTTATTATCTGAGAACCTAAAAACAAATATTCTAGTGCTTTTCCTTTCTCCATCTGTACAAAAGGGCATTAACTATTTGGATTCTAATATATAGTAAATCTAGACATGACAGGTATATCCACCTGAAAATCAGCTCACTAGAGCTGATTTTTAATTTTGTAGGTTTTTCCTAAAAAGGGGCATTTTCCTACCCTGACCTGAGCTAAAGGGGTTCAGCACATACTCACGTCGTGTCCCTTATAAAACAGCTATCTATAGACTTTCATTCACCATGCTTGATGTTATAATCAGATGTGACAGCCACCATGCAAAATAACTGAAGACATTTTATCCATTTATACGCATTTACATTCAGCATATGACATTCACATGTCACATGTTATCTAAGTAATGTCCATACACTGACATAGCATCCCATAAGCTTGCCATTCCCAGGTGGCACATAATGTACAGTACAAAAAACACAATCAAATGTGTCAGGGAAAAAGAGAAATAACCAATGGAAATCCTTTTGCAGTTTTGCCATCCATGGGACTGAAGGGAGATATGAAAGATTATCTATATATACTGTATAGACTGAAAGTTGAAAGGTGGCTTTATTGCCTGTCTTCCATAAAGTTGTGTAACTATATAAAGATTGTAGTTAGGCTACTAGGTACATTTAGTTTTTTGGCTCCATTGTAGTGAATAGTGCAATGATTGATTGTGTAGGTCTGCTCAGGGTTTCCTGAGCTCAGAGTTTGATTACTTCCCGCTGCCTCTGGAAGAAGTTTCCAGAACATAGGGCCGGGAGATTCAAATGATTAGTTGAATATTTATCATACCCCAGTCAATCCCTGAAAGGAGGCATCCCTGAGGTGGCTGGGAAGGTAATAAATGTGCAGGAGGCCTGAACAGATTGTTCTTTTCTCTTCATGGAGGGAAAGCCAGTGGGACAAGAGATTGCATTCAGGGCCTCAACAACTGATGGGTTGTGGACCTGGGAAAAATTGCCTGAGAATTATATTTTCTGGAGGGCACTGCACTGAAGTCCTGGGTCTGGAAAAGGATCTAGTTAATTTTCCACATGGGGGATTTACATGCAAATGCTGGCTGGCAAACTTCTCTTGGGGCACCGTGAGTAAAGACCTTGTTAGGGACTAATAGCTGTGCAAGTGCCAAAAGGGAGAAAAGTGCCAGAGGTTGTTATAGATTAGTTAGAAGAATTAGAAAAGTAGTAAGAAGTTATTCCTCTCATTATTGCTATAGATCATTTTGGAGAATCCTGTGACCCTAAACCCCTCTCCAATTACATTTTTTTCAGCAATAAATACTAAAAAGGCATCCCCTAGATTGAGCCTTAAAGTAGAACTATAGGAAAAACTTTTTTTTCTTATTGGATAGAATAAGATTAGATAGAATAATAGACTTATAACCCCTGCTGGTTTATTTTTTTGTCATCTGTGCCCCACTGGGGAGATTTGCCTTCACTTCCTGTCTTATAGCCAAACAGGAAGTTAGAAAAGCATGTTCTCAATTTTTCGCTCAGAAAAAGTTCCGATCGGAAATTCAGATCATCTGTAGCAATTCTGACGTGCAAAATTCCTACGCATGCTCGGAAATAATTCGGCGCATGCTCGGAAGTATTTAACTTCATTTTCTGAGCTTGTCGTAGTGTTGGGCGTCACCGCGTTCTTGACGGTCGAAAGTTTAGCAAACTTTTGTGTAACCGTGTGTATGCAAGCAAGCCAAGCTTGAGCGGAATTCTGTCGGAAAAAACACGGCATTAGAGGACCTGGGCACAATCGTAGCCGCCCCTTTGGGGGTAAACACTGCAGCAACTTTTCTTGCGAGCCACTTATATTTAAATTACATCATGAATATTAATATTTTTTTTCTAAAAAAGAGTTAGTGGGTAGGGATAAGCATGAAATTTGACTATTTGATGAAACTTCAGGGAATTTGCCTTGTAACTTTGCTTTGTGGCACTACATGGCTAAATAAAAAGTAAATGTTCAGAAGTTAAAGCTATCCACTATAAGAGGAAGGCTTAAAAAAAAATTACCTGCCCCTATTGCTTTAAGACAATGCCTGTGTTGTAAATACGCAGCCACAGTCCTGACGTCGATCTGTGTGAAAGCCTGTAAAAAAAAGGCTTCCCAATCCCTATCACTGTACCAACTTCTCTGCTAGAGAATTTGTATATAAACAAAGGTTTATTTAACCCCTTACCGACCACTGCGGCAGGATGGCTCCCATGCGCGAGTCGTAGCTGTACGTCAGCTCTTTAAGGCGATGTAGTAGGGGTGCACGCATTGCCGGAGGCACGCGCGCGTGCCAGCAGCGTGTCCCCGAAGCCAACAAGTGTGCCCAGTGGGCAGGAAGACCACCAGGCACCCGCGATTGGTTGTGACAGAGCGAGAATCTGGATCTGTGTGTCTAAACACACAAATCCCGGTTCTGTCAGGGGAGAGGATACAGATCGTGTGTTCCTACTTACTAGGAACAACAATCTCTCTCCTCCTCTAGTCAGCCACATTCTCCCCACAGTTAGAACACATCTAGGGAACACATGTAACCCCTTGATCGCCCCCTAGTGTTAACCCTTTCCCTGCCAGTGACATTTATACAGTAATCAGTGGCTATTTTTAGCTCTGATGGCTGTATAAATATCACTGGTCCCAAAAAAGTGTTACAAGCGTCCGATTTGTCCGTCGCATAGTTGTAGTCCCGATAAAAATCGCAGATCACCGCCATTACTAGTAAAAAAAACATTATAATAAAAATGCCATAAATCTATCCCCTATTTTGTAGATGCTATAACTTTTGCACAAACCAATCAATATGCACTTATTGCGATTTTTTTTTTTACCAGAAATATGTAGAAGTATACATATTGGCCTAATCTGAGAAAAAAATACCTTTTAAGAAAAAAAATGGGGATATTTATTATAGCAAAAAGTACAAAATATTGTTTTTTTTTCAAAATTGTCGCTCTTTTTTTGTTTATAGCGCAAAAAATAAAAACCACAGAGATGGTCAAATACCACCAAAATAAAGCTCTATTTGTGGGGAAAAAGGGACGTCAATTTTGTTTGGGTACAACGTCGGACGACCGCGCAATTGTTAGTTAAAGTGACGCAGTGCCGAATCGCAAAAAAATTGCCCGGTCATTCAGCAGCCAAATCTTCCGGGGCTGAAGCGGTTAAACAAGCTGAGGTTAGAAGCTGATTGGTTTCTCTGCAGAATTTTGCCCTCTCTAGCATTAGTAAATAAACCCCAGAAGGACCTTGGCCTTCAGTCATACAGAATGACTGGAGCTCTGGGTCTGAATGCAGTGAATCATATGTGTTCAGTAGCTCGTAGAAGAAAAAAAGCCAACATCATTGGAATTTCTTTTCCAAGGATCATTGAATGTAATCTTGCATGGTGGCTGGTGCGTGAACTTTTGTGCATGCACACAATGATAAGTGCAGAGCAATATCCTTTTTATTACTGTTCAATTAGTTTTTTTTTTTTTTTTTTTCAAATTATGTTTTAGTGCAGTCTCCTTTAAAGCTATACACCAGTAAAATAAATTCTAAGATTTTACCACCATTTGATAGGTATTCCAAAAAAGCTTCTAAGACTGAATTTTACTTACCTGAGTCTTCTGTCACAAGATTATCAGTGGCACTGACATCTCTTCCAGTATTGGAAATTAGATAAGTCATAGCAAGCTGCTTTGTTGGCCAGCTTATTGGCAGGTGCAGTTTGCTGTCTCCACTGTAAGTGGCGCTCAACCACAGCGGCAGTGCAGGGAGAGAGGAAGTCATGGTTTCCTGATTCACTGGGACAGTGATCTGATGCTTGTGACTCTGGTGGCTATCTTAATTGTAGCAGAGTCTATTTAGAACCCTGGCCCCTGGTATTGGAACGTTCCTAACAGAAAGGGTTTCTGTTAGGGACGGTACTAGTGGTAGGTAAATCTTCCTGACAGGGAGGGAAAGTGGACGGTCGCATCACTCTGGATACCTTCCTGACTGGACACGGGACAGCCAGGTCAAATTCTGTCCCCTCTCAGCAGTCACTGTCAGTTTGGCTGAAACCTACTCATTGTTGGAAACTGTGAATGTGCCCAGCTGGGTAGCTGTCCCACCAGTTTTTTTGTAAACTGTTGCTGCCTTACTTCAATATAAGTTTGCTATTGCAACTGGCTGTGTGAGTTATTGCTGCTGCACCCTACCTACAAGCTTAATGGCCCTGTTCTTGTCCTTGTACTGTGACATAATGGAGCAGCAGATTGAAGAATTTAGGACCCTGTGAAGATCCTGTTAGGACTATGTAATGGACTCTTCTGACTGCCAATACATACCTCCCAACTTTTAAACTTCAGAATGAGGGACAGTTGAGGAAATAAGGGAGCTGCAGCATGCAAAATGGCAAAATGTGGGTGCTGCCAGTCTTAATGGTGGGAGGGACATAAGGCGTGTAGTTAAACAAAACCCAGTTCTCTTCTCTCCAATGCCCCTACCCTAGCTTTTTCAGCAATGCCCCCCTAACTTTCTGAGCAATGCCCCCCCCCCCCCCAGCTCTCTCACAAATGCTCCCCTCCTCTCTTACTAATGCCCCCCAGCTCTCTCACCAATGACCCCCAGCTCTCTCACCAATGCTCCCTCTCCTCTCTCACCAATACTCACCAATGCCCCCCAGCTTCCTCAGCAATGCCCCCCAGCTCTCTCACCAATGCCCCCCCCCCAGCTCTCTCACCAATTATTCCCTTCTCTCACTAGTGGCCCCCCAGCTCTCTCACCAATCCCCCTTATCACTTACTAATGCCACCCCAGCTCTCTCACCAATTCCCCCTCCTCTCTTACTAAGGCCTCCTTCCTCTCTTACTAATGTACCCCAGCTTTCTTACCAATGCCCCCTTCTCTCTTACTAATGCCTCCCCCAGCTCTCTCACCAATGCCCCCTCCTCTCTTACTAATCCCCCCCAGCTCTCTCACCATTGCCCCCTCCTCTCTTACCAAAGCCCCCCAGCTCTCACCAATGCCTCCCAGCTCTCTCACCAATGCCCCCCCCCAGCTCTCTCACCAACTCCCCCCTCACCTCTTACTAATGCCCCTTCTCTCTTACTAATGGCCCCCAGCTCTCCCACCAATTCCTCCTTCCCTTCTACTAATGCCCCCCCCCCCAACTCTCTCACTAATTCCCCCTCCTCTCTTACTAATGACCCCCCCAGCTCTCTCACCATTGCCCCTCCTCTCTTACTAATGCCCCCCAGCTCTCACCAATGCCTCCCAGCTCTCTCACCAATGCCCCCCCCCAGCTCTCTCACCAACTCCCCCCTCATCTCTTACTAATGCCCCCTTCTCTCTTACTAATGCCACCCAGCTCTCTCACCAATGCCTCATTCTCTTCTACTAATGCCCCCCCCCAGCTCTCTCACTAATTCCCGCTCCTCTCTTACTAATGACCCCCCCCCCCCAGCACTCTCACCAATTCCACCTTACTCTCTTACTAATGCCCCCCCAGCTCTCTGACCAATTCCCCCCTCCTCTCTCACCAACTCCCCCTCCACTCTCACTAATGCCCCCCCAAGCTCTCTCACCAATTCCCCCTCTGCTCTTACTAATGCCCCTAGCTCTCTCACCAATTCCCCCATTATCTCTTACCCTCTCTTACTAATGCTCCCCCTCCTCTCTCACCAATCCCCTCTCCGTTCTTACCAACCCCCCTCCTCCTCTCTTACTAATGCCCCCCCAGCTCTCTCACCAATTCCCCCTCCTCTCTTACTAATTCCCCCAAGCTTTTTTATCAATCCCCCCTCTATCACCAGTTCCCCCTCCTTTCTCACTAATCCCCCCTCCTCTCTTACTAATGCCCCCCCAAGCTCTCTCACCAATTCCTCCCTCCTCTCTTACTAGTGCCCCACCCAGTTATTTCATCAATTCCCCACTCATCTCTTACTAATGTCCCCCCAACTCTCTCACCAACTCCCCCCTCCTCTCTCACCCATACCCCCCCCTCTCACCAATTCCCCCTTTTCTCTTACTAGTGCCCCCCAGCTCTCTCACCAATCCCCCCTCCTCTTTTACGAGTGCCCCCCCCCACTCTCTCACCAATCTCCCCTCCTCTTTTACTAACAGCACTTCACTTGACTCCATGCTACAGTCCTGACATTTGGAGAAAGAAGACACCGGCATCCCCAGTATAAAGGCAGCAATATGGGCAGTTGTGATACCAGGACTCAGGGCACCCACCAGCAAATGTGGGCCATGTTCCATTTTGGGTTCCTGATGCAAACACACAGAAGCAGGTGGAGTGCTTCTGTGTGAGAAAGAGTTCCTCTTACCTTCCATGAGCCACTCAGGGCTGTTGAGAGCCAGCATCGGGGTCGCTGGCAGACAAAATTGGGGCCACTGGCAGACATGATTGTGGCTGCTGAGAGCCAGCATTGGGGCCGCTAAGAGGCAGATCGGGAGCCGAAGATGGGGAGGAGCTGAGAGGTGGCCTGCAAATGTTGTCATTGGTTGCTATGACACCGGTGGTCCTAACAACCGGTGACTGCATTGAGGAGGGGGGGAGCAGAGATTGCTGGCCAGATCTTCTCCAAGGAATACTCAATTGGTGCTGTGTGTGAGAGCACACATTACACCCATTTGGAATACCACTACTGAGTGGAGCCCTGGGCTCCAGGAACTCCAGCCCAGATCCACGGGACCCCGGCACTTTCTTCAAATATCGCTACGGTCCCACGGAATCTGGGACGGTTGAGAGGTATTCCAATAGGCAGTATCCAAGTCACAAGACCTCACAAGACCTCTCCCACACTACAGGCCATATACAGGAAGACTTGGGATGAGCCTGTCACATGCTGTTTCAGGCAAGTAGTTGTCTCATGAAAAAATACAATCAAATATTTACAAAAATGTGAGGGGTGTACTCACTTTTGTGAGATACTGTAAATACAGACACCCAGCATGCACTGGGGCACCTCCCTTTCTAATTGGCCAGGGCTGTATGGATATTAATGCTCTCATCTGTATGGTTTCCACCCACTGTCTAGCACAATCCATAGCTGCTAGACCAGTGTGAAACTTCAAGACAGCATGAGCAGCACCAGAGAACACTGAGCAGACCCTGCTAAACAGCCTTTGTTAAGCAGACAGCACATAAATGAACCTACTGTTCCTCTCTGGCAAAGAAACTACTGTATAATACACTCACTCAAGTACCTAGCTAGGAGGGCGCTACAGTTATAGTTTAAGTCAAGAACATTTTGGAAGTTACTATGCTTCTCAGACATTGCTAAAAACAAATGAATTAAGGTTAATTGCTTACCCATACATTTAAATTACTCTCCCAGAGATGATTCATAATTAATCATGTTGAAACACACACAAGTCATTAATTTCACCACTTATAAAGTTCTTGTTCACTTAAATCAATTAAATTCCTAATCACACGCTAGATACAACAAATTGTTACCTTCATTTGCCTTTGTACAGTTCTGTCTTTGACATCTTTCAGATTAAATAATTTGTTAAATCAAAACCTTCTTTATTCTTTTGAACATTTGAATACTAGAATAGGATGTGTTTGTGCTTCATTTTCTTAAAGAGACAGGTGTAAGGTACGCACATTAGCACAGGCTCTGCAACCACTAATGTTAGCAGGGAGACAAAAGCAGAGCTGGGAGTATAGCCAGGGGTCACTGAAGAATCTTGAATCACATACTCACCCATGCGTATAAGTGTTGGGTATTTAATTTTATTCCTAGCAGTTGAAGTAGAGGGGAGCATGTGCTGCTGGGATGAGTGAGAAGTAAAAGTGTATCTAAACCCAAAAACAAAATAAAAAATATATTGCAATTTACCAGTACTGATATATAGTGTTCACACTACTTTTTTCAGGCTTTTTTCCATTATTTTCACCTAATGATCATGCTAGTAACACACTTCTTGTCCTAAGATGACAATGTTTACTTACCAATGCATACTGTATATATGAAGGAGCAGTGTTGTCACCATAGACTAATCACATGATCTGGTCTAAAAAAAAAACCCCACATAGGTACAGTGCCTTGAAAAAGTATTCATACCCCTTGACATTTTCCACATTTTGTCATGGTACAACCAAAAACGTAAATGTATTTTATTGGGATTTTATGTGATAGACCAACACAAAGTGGCACATAATTGGTTGGAAAATGATAAATGGTTTTAAAATTTGTTTACAAATAAACATCTGAAAAATGTGGCGTGCATTTGTATTTAGCCCCCCTGAGTCAATACTTTGTAGAACCTCCTTTCACTGCAATTATAGCTGGAAGTCTTTTTGGGGATGTCTCTACCAGCTTTGCACATCTAGAGAGTGAAATGTTTGCCCATTCTTCTTTGCAAAATAGCCCAAGCTCTGTCAGATTGAATGGAGAGCATCTGTGAACAGCAATTTTTAAGTCTTGCCACAGATTCTCAAATTAATTTAGGTCTGGACTTTAACTGGGCCATTCTAACACATGAATATGCTTTAATCTAAACCATTCCATTGATGCTCCAGCTGAAAGGTTAGGGTATTTGTCCTGCTGGAAGGAGAACCTCTGCCCCAGTCTCAAGTCTTTTGTAGACTCTAACAGATTTTCTTCTAATATTGCCCTATATTTGGCTCCATCCATCTTCCCATCAACTCTGAGCAGCTTCACTGTCCCTGCTGAAGAAAGGCATCCCCACAACATGATGCTTCCACCACCATGTTTCACAGTGGGGATGGTGTGTTCAGGGTGATGTGCAGCGCCACACATAGCGTTTTGCTTTCAGGCCAAAATATTACATTTTGGTCTCATCTGACTAGAGTACCTTCTTCCACATGTTTGTTGAGTCCCCCACATGGCTTCTCGCAAACTGCAAAAGGGACTTCTTATGGCTTTCTTTCAACACTCTTTCTTTCTTGCCACTCGTCCATAAAGGCCCGATTTGTGGAGTGCATGACCAATAGTTGTCCTGTGGACAGATTCTCCCACTTGAGCTGTGGATCTTTGCAGCTCCTCCAGAGTTACCATGGGCCCTGTGGCTGCTTGGATTTGAACAGTGCTCCGTGAGATGTTCAAAGATTTTTTTTATCAACTAACACTGCTTTAAACTTCTACACAACTTTATCCCTGACCAGTCTGGTGTGTTCCTTTGCCTTCATGATGCTGTTTGTTCACTAAGGTTCTCTACCAAACCTCTGAGGGCTTCACAGAACAGCTGCATTTATACTGAGATTAAATTACACACAGGTGGACTATATTTACTAATTCGGTGACTTCTGAAGGCAATTGGTTCCACTAGATTTTAGTAAGGGGTATCAGCGTAAAGGGGGCTGAATATAATTGCATGCCAAACTTTTCAGATAGTTATTTGTAAAAACAAATTAAAACCATTTATCATTTTCCTTCCACTTCACAATTATGTGCCACTTTGTGTTGGTCTATCACATACAATCCCAATAAAATACATTTACACTTTTGGTTGTAATATGACAAAATGTGGAAAATTTCAAGAGCTATAAATACTTTTTCAAGGCACTGTAGGAGTTGTGGAGTTTCGCAACGCACAAAAAGTACAGGACACTGGTATTCTAGCAAGATCAACAGGTATTTATCTGTACTAGCAGGAAATGTTCTTTCTAAAAATGAAAACTATAGCAACCACTACATCTAACTAGGGATGAGCTTGATGTTCAGGTCCAACATAAATTCGACTCGAACATCAGATGTTCGCTGAACAGCGAAAATTATGGGGCGTTCGCGGCAAATTCGAGCCCCGTGGAATGCCACGTAATGCACTGCGAGATCGCAGTGAATTGCTGTATGATGATTGGCCAAAGCATGCACCTAACCTGCATGCTTTGGCAAATCACAGTGCCCTCTGCTAAGAGAACCATAATTGGCCAAAGGCAGGGTGCTAAGTCCATGCCCCACACTATATAAAGCTGCTTACACAGCGGCTGTCTGTAGTGTGGTTGGTGTGGACAGAGAGATAGCTTGATTTAGATTAAGCAGTAAGGTTATTCAGTAAGTGACAGTGTATTTGATATATATACACAGTCAGTCTAATATATATATATATATATATATATATATATATATATATATATATATATATATATATATATATAGACTCTGCATTTAACATAGACTATATATTCAGTGTTTACTTGATATTCAGTCAGTGCAGGCAGTGTATTTTATATATATATATATATATATATATATATATATATATATATATATATATATATATATATATATATATATACTCTGCATCCAGTGTAGCCTATATCTACAGTGCATTCTGTGGTGTACTGTTTCTAATACACTTCAGGCGGTGTAGACAGTATCTAATACAGTGTGTACAGTGTCTACTACACTTCTGATGGTGTGCACAGTACACATAACAGTGCAGCCATAGTACAGTTGCTAATACAGTGCAGGTGATGTACACAGTATCTAATACAGTGTGTACAGTGTCCACTACACCTCTGGTGGTGTACATACTCCACAATACAGTGCAGTCGTAGTACAATTGCTAATAATGTGCAGGCGGTGTATACAGTATCTAATAAAGTGTGTACAGTTTCTACTACACTTCTGGTGGTGTACACAGACCACAATATAGTGTGGTGTTGCAAAACAAAATACACATCATGTCTGTAAGGCCAACAAGTAGAGGCAGGTGCTCACAGGCCACTAGAAGAGGGCAAGCAGCCTCTGTGTCTAAAGTCAACAGTGCTGGTTGTAGACATGATGCATCCTCTGCAGGTGGCCATGGGGCACGCGTGTCCTTTTTTTCTGCTGCTGGCCGTGTTATTGAGCCAGAACATGCAGAAGAGTTGGTGGAGTGGATAACAAAGCCCTCCTCATGCTCCTCATCCTCTGTCACCCAGGCTCAGAGTAGTCTGCCTTCAAACGCAGCTGCCAAAGCAGCCTATTCCACTGGCTCCTTGTCCACAGTCACTCCTTCCGTAGCCCCACCATCATGCACGGAGGAGTCCTCAGAATTATTCAACCACAGTGTCGGGTACATGGTGCTGGAGGATGCGCAGCGATTTGAAGACTCCGATGTTGGTTCCCAAATTGAGGAAGGGAGTATTGTGAGCCTAGAGAGAGGGGGTGCCCAAGAAGGACAAGAAACTGGCAGTCATGTTCCCCCAGCTGCAGCATACTGCCAAGTTTGCTCTAGTGATGAGGATGGAGGGGATGATGAAGTCACTGACTGTACTTGGGTGCCTGAGAGAAGAGAGGAGGAGGAAGCACAACTCCAACGAGGCAGGATGTCCTCTAGGGGACAACTTAAGGGCAGCCACCCTATTGCATCACACCAGTAGAGCTCCGCAGGTGCAGGGCGCTGCTGACTCCCTGACTTTTAAAAGTTCCTTGGTGTGGGCCTTTTTCGACACGTGTGCAGCAGATCGCACCGTTGCTGTTTGCAACCTATGCCTGAAGCCGATCAAGCGTGGCCAGAACAGCAGCCGCTTGGGCACCTCATGCTTGACCAGAAATATGACGACCTGCCATGCAGTTCGTTGGCAACAGCACTTGAAAGATCCACATCAAAGAAAAAGGCGGACTTCTCGTGGCTCCTCATCTGGGATCTCCAACCCTACTATACCTCCAGTCCTCTCAAAAACCTGCACTGAGAGGAATGAAGGTATAGCAATAGGTGTCCCAAGTACTTGCAGCCAATCTGCTAGCAGTACACCACCATCTGATTTTAGCAGGCAAATTTCCCTATCCCAGTTGCTGAACCGTAAAAAGAAATTCGGTCTCAGCCATTCACATGCTCAGCGTCTAAATGCTAGCTTGGCCAAATTGCTAGCACTGCAACTGCTGCCTTTTCAGCTGGTAGAATTTGTGAATGTGCTGTACCTCAGTGACAGGTTCCAAAACGCCATTTCTTTTCACAGAAGGCCATTCCGGCTCTCTACCGGCATGTAGAAGGCAATGTTTTGGCCTCGTTGGACAGTGCGGTCAGCAGTAAGGTGCATATTACCACTGACTCACGGCACACTGGGTAACTCTGCTGCAGCTGGGAAGGATGCAGGACAGGGTTCAGTTTTGTTGTAGCTCTCTCCTCCACCTCCTCCTCTTCGTCTTCCTCTATGGCCTCTTCTGCAGATTTGTCCTCTGAACCAACGGTGCTCCGTAAGCATTCAAGGGGCTACGCAAGCAGTCAGGCAAAAAGATGCCATGTGGTGCTTGAGTTGGCCTGCTTAGGGGACAGGAGCCACACTGGGGCAGAGATTCTGTCAGCTCTGCAGGGGCAGGCTCAAAGGGGGTTGACTCCATGCAAGATTCAGCCAGGAATGGTTGTATGCGACAATGACACCAAACTTCTCTCCGACAGGGACACTTGACTCATCTTCCATGTTTGGCACACGTTCTGAATTTGGTGGTGCAGCGAATCTTGAGCAGGTACCCAGGCTTACAGGATCTCCTGAGGCAGGCCAGAAAAGTTTGTGGTCATTTCCGCCAGTAATACAATTCCAGTGCTCGGCTGGCTGACATTCAAAGGGAATGCAACCTGCCCACCAACCGCCTAATTTGTGACATGCCCACCAGGTGGAACTCAACACTTGCAATGCTGCAGCGGCTGCACACCCAGCATGGGGTGATCAATGAGTACCTGTGCGAGTGTGGCATCAGGACAGGGTCACAGGAGCTTGGCTTCTATTTGCTACGCCAGTGGCTACTGATCAAGGATGCATGCACTGTCCTGTCACCATTTGAGGAGGCCACAAGGATTGTGAAAGGCGACAATGCATGCATCAGTGACACTGTCCCTCTAGTCTTCCTGTTGAAGCACATGCTTCGTGGAATAATGGACAGAGCACTTGAGGCAGAACAGCAAGAGAAAGAGGAGGACTTCCTTACCTCTTAAGGTCCCCTTTATCCAGATAGCATTCCTGTAGGCCTGCCAAAAACACAGGAAGAAGAGGAGGAGGAGGAGGATTGTGTCAGCATGGATGTAGAGGATAACACTCAGCAGCACTCTTTAAGGGATGGTTTTCAGTCCCCAGAAACCCAAGGAGTTGTACGTGGCTGAGAGGAGGTAGTTACGGATCATGACATCCTTAGTGTCCCAGAGTACTCAGAATCGATTGCCTCTGCAAACTTATGCTGTATGGCCTCTCTTATTCTGCAAAGCCTGCGAAAGGACCCTAGGATTCGTGGTATTAAGGAGAGGGATCATTACTGACTGGCAACCCTTCTTGATCCACGTTACAAGGGTAAGGTTGCAGAACTCACCCTGCCTTCGCAGAGGGAGCAGAGGATGAAACATCTTCAGGAGGCCTTGAAGAAAGGTTTGTGTAATGCATTTCCAGACCCTGGGAGGTTACAATTTCATGGTGCTGGACAACGTGTTGCTGAGGCTTCGTTCAGTCAGAGGAAGAGCGGTGGAGAATGTGGCAGGCTGAATGATGCCTTTAAACAATTTTTCATTCCCCGTCGCCAAGGTCTGATTGGTTCAAGCAACCATCACCAGCATATGCATTACATGGTTCAGGAATATCTAGGGACAAGAGCAGACTTGGAGACCTTTCCAACAGAGCATCCACTGTATTACCGGGTCTTGAGGATGGACCACTGGCCAGAACTTGCTCAATATTCAATTGAGCTACTGGCCTGTCCTGCATCCAGCGTGCTTTCTGAACGCACATTCAGTGCTGCTGGAGGGTTTGTAACGGAGGCTTTGTGACGTTATCAGGAATACCCCAGATGACGTCACATATGACGTAATGATCATCGGGACTCTACGCACACACGTTCTGCGCATGCGTGATTTGATTCTACGGCCTGTATGGATTTTTTCTTGCAAGGAACATTTCTGTGTTTACTCTTACTGGAGAACTCTCTCCAAAGTTTTATGTATGCAGTATTGCAGCTTTATTATCAATAGAACGCCATAAGAGACACTCTACACTATTGGAGTTTTTTTCCTTTCTACATATTATTACTGTTGCCGTTGATGCTATCTGGCTACTATCTGATGTGCACGTATCTTTCCAGTGGGGGGACACCAAAGTACTCCATCAGTGGATCCTCTATCCTACTAAGTGCTGTTTGACCCCCTGAGTAAGAAAGGTCACAGGTTTTCTGGCAAGCCTTTTATCCTAATGAGGTGACAGTATAACGGTGTCAAGCAATTGGTCTACACTCCAAATTGCACTTGAGGTCACTTTCATTGGATTTCAGCTATATATGAACTTTTTTCTATCAGCTTTTGCCTTTTTTGCACTTATGTTGCACTTCTGGGCATTTCTTTGTATGGATTTTTTTGTTTGCTTTATTTGCACATTAATCGCATAGAATTGCACATTTTGATATTGTTCAAATCTTGTATATAGTATTGTACATTCATTGTACTGAATTGCCCATTTGCACTTTATTTGACATGTCATTTATGTATAGGGTCATTTCGTGCACAACCTAGCACTGCACTGCACTTTATTATGCATTATTAAAATCACTGCTCCCAAAAAAACAGCTGTTTTTAAAACTATTTTTTGCATTGATACATGTCCCCTGGGGCAGGACCAGGTCCCCAAACACTTTTTATGGCAATAACTTGCATATAAGCCTTTAAAATTAGAACTTTTGATTTTCCACGTTCGTGTCCCATAGACTTTAACGGTGTTCACGTGTTCAAACAAATTTTTGCCTGTTTGCATGTTCTGCTGCGAACCGAACTGGGGAGTTGTTCGGCTCATCCCTACATCTAATGCCGCATACACACGATCGGAAATTCTGCCAGCAAAAGTCCGATGAGAGCGTTTGGTCGGAAAATGCGACTGTGTGTATGCTCCATTTGACTTTTGCTGGCCGAATTCCAGCCAGCAAAAGATTGAGAGCATGTTCTCTATTTTTCGGTCAGAAAAAGTTTCAATCGGAAAATCCAATCGTCTGTACCAATTCCGACGCGCAAAATTCCTACGCATGCTCGGAAACAATTTGACGCATGCTCGGAAGCATTGAACTTAATTTTTTCAGCTCATTGTAGTGTTGTACGTCACCGCGTTCTTGACGGTCAAAAGTTCAGCAAACTTTTGTGTGACCGTGTGTATGCAAGCCAAGCTTGAGCGGAATTCCGTCGGAAAAACCATCCAAGATTTTTCCGATGGAAAATCTGCTCGCGTGTACGCGGCATAACACTGCTGCAATGTTTTACATTTTTGGCTTTGGGTTTAGTAACTTTAGTGATTCTTTACCTTTCATGGGTCAAGTTAAAGTAAACATTATTAGTTGAACATTATGAGTTGGATAAATCTTCCTGTAGTGTTAGAAAATGCTGTATTTGCTAACAATTTTTTTTTTTTTGTTATCAGGGAAGAGCTGCTTCCTTATAGTCTTGTTTAAACACTGACATGCATCATAACTGCAGTCTCATATTTATCACAATGTGATAGATTTCAACACTGTCTGCCTGCTTGTCTGAGCTGCCGAAGTCTTCTAGTAAGACACACTGTCCTACAGATGGGAGAGTTATGTAAGAGCATGATTAAACTTCCAGGGTATTTGTTCAAATCTGTGTTTAGACTAGGGACTAGAATGAGATGGCAGTGTACAATTATCAATACTTTTTAAAACCCGAGGCAATGTGATTAATGATGTGGAAATGAAGCCAACCAACCAGAACTAACCCTGTAATAATGTGGCTTGGAGATGAATTATGCTACAGATATACAGCAGATGCTGGGATGTAATATACATAGGCGAGATAGAAAATAATCAACTACAAATCAGTGTTTCCCAAACTGTACCAACTGTGTGTCTTGTAGCCCTGGAAACCCCTTTGTCTGAGTACCACCTGCATTATTGTAGATTAAAAAGTGTGCCAGCCACTTCACTGCTACCATACATAGGCGTGCACAGCCTATTGCATTACGGTGTGCATCCTAACCGCTTCAATACTGGGTACTTTCACCCCCTTCCTGCAATCACGCAACACTGTTCCCAAATGAAATTTGTATCATTCTTTTCACACAAGTAGAGCTTTCTTTTGGTGGTATTCTAGCTAAAAAAAAATGAGAACATGTAAAAAAAAATGTTTTCCTTAGTTTCTGTCAGTAAATTTTGTAAATAAGTAATTTTTCTCCTTAACTAATGTGAGCTGATGAGGCGGCACTCATGGGCACTGATAGGCTGCACTCCTGGGCACTGATGAGGCAGCACTGGGCACTGATGAGGAAACAATGAAGGGCACTGATTAGGTGGCACTGATGAGGAGGCACTGAAATGCGGCACTGATGAGCACTGATAGGCGGCACTGAAGAACACTGACAGGTGGCACTGATGGGCACTAATAGGTGGCACTGATGGACACTAATAGGATGCACTGATAGGTGGTACTGATGGGCAATGATTGCCGGAACGGATAGGTGGCACTGATGAGCAGCACTAATGGGCACTGATGGGCGGCACTGATGAGCAAGCACTAATGGGCACTGAAAGGCAGCACCGACTGGCGTCACTGATGGGCACTGATTGGGGTCACTGATGGGCACTGCTGAGGCTGCACTGATAATCAGGGCACTGATGATCAGTTCCCTGATTATCTGTACAGGTCTCCCCTGCAAGGAGATGCTGCTGATCGGCTCTCCTCGTCTCACACTCTGTCAATGTGGGGCGAAGAGAGCCAATAAACGTCACTTCCGTATTTATATGTGATTGGACATTGGCTCTTTACAGAGATAGGGGTCACAGTATGTCCTAGGGACATGGTGCGATCACGTTCGCTGTGCTGCGCGCCCATGCAGGCACACTGGGGCGACGTCATATGACGTTGTCCCAGAACAAGAGATGATTCTGCCCATCATCATTTTACTATACGGTGGGTGGGAGGTGGTTAAACACACGTTTCGTTTGTATATGTGTCTACAAATATATGACCCAGGCACATTAATCTCACTGCCGCCACACTGAAAGAAGAAGCTTGTCAACACTTCTCTTGTGGGAGAGCTGGTAAGAGGTAGATCTTTCCCATCGTCCTTCTGGTACACAGAGCAATAATGCTATAGCGCATGGGGTGATTAGGGTGTCCCCAGGAACACTCGGCACACCCTGTACGCACGCTTTTGCTACCATACCACATTATCTTGTCTGTATTTCCTGGCTCCCTGAGTGTTCTCCGATACCCACATGCCTCTTTCTGTTATTCCTTTAGCAGTTGGCACACTAGCGGCAAGTGCTGCCGCTCCTCTGAAAAGCAAGAGGCGTTTGATATTCAGGGAGGAGTTAATATGTCCCATTCACTCCTTAATGAAGATTACTCTTTCGAGAGCAACGCTTGTGTCAACTGACCGACAGGGCAGTATAAATCTTGCCGTGGCTGCAATGCTTTGAGTATGCCCCTACCCACTGCCTTTGCAGCTAAAGTGGGAGCACTTGGAGGGCAGTAAAAACACAGCTCTACCATGTGGTTTTACCACCCTCCAACCCCTAGTGGAAATGAGCCCGTACAATTCTGCGAGAGCTCATAGCCAATCAGTACATTTGCCACCCAAAATAGTCATGGAGTACCAAGAAGCATACACAGATCAGCCATAACAATATGACCAATGGCAGGCAACGTGGACATTGATTATCTCAAGACAATGGCACCTGAAAGTGGGTTGGATATATTAGGCAGCAAGTGAACATGTTATCCCTGAAGTTGATGTGTTGAAAGCAGATTAAATGGACAACCGTAAGGTTTTGAGCAACTTTGACAAGAGCCAAATGGTAATGGCTAGATGACTGGGTCTCCAAAACTGCAGCTCTTGTAGTATGTTCCAGGTCTGCAGTGGTCAGGACCAACCAAAAGTGGTCCAAGGAAGGAAAACCAGCAACGGGTCATGGGAGGACAAGGTTTATTGATGCACGTGGTGAGCGAAGGCTTTCCGTGTAGTCCTATCCAATAGAAGAGCTACTGTAGCCAAATTGCTGAAAAAGTTAATGATGGTACTGATAGAAAGGTGTCAGAACACACAGTGCATCACAGTTTGTTATGTATGGGACTGCATAGCCGCAGACCAATCAGGGTGCCCCCACTGATCCGTATCCACAGCCAAAAGTGCCTAAAAATAGGAATGTGGGTATCAGAACTGGAACAAAGAACAATGGAATAAGGTGGCTTGATCTAATGAATCACATTTTCTTTTACATCATGTGGATGGCAGGGTGCATATGCATAGTTTACCTGGCAAAGAGGTGCACCAGGATGCAGTATGGGAAGAAGAGAAGGCCAGTGGAGGCAGTATGATTCTTTGGGCAATGTTCTGCTGGGAAACTTTGAGTCCTGCCATTTATGTGAATGGTACTTTGATTCGTACTACCTACCTAAACATTGTTGCTGAACAAGTGCACCCCTTCATGGAAACGGTATACCTCGATGGCAGTGGCCTCTTTCAGCATCATAATGCACCCTGCCACACTGCAAGAATCTTTCATGTTTTGAGTTCTGAGGTGTTGACATGGGCTCCAAATTCTCCAGATACCAATCAAATTAAAGAAGTACAGCGCCAGTCCAGGCTGGGGAAAGATCGCGACCATATGGTTGGGATCCACCCGGAACCCTGGATCGGCACCTGGGTCAGCCTCTCAGTGACCCGCTGAGAGCCTGAGCCAGTTGCTGCCACCTCCTCCACAGTCCAGTTCTCCAGTGAGTATGGGGGGGGTAGAGCAGACAGCAGTGACTGACAGTCACCAGCTCTCTGCTCAGGGAGCACTGAGAACTGAGCAATCAGCAGTGTTTAAACCTTTGGTTCTTAGTATTAGAGCCGGCAGGGGACATATGCAGCATCGGACTAATTCTGTATCCACTTAGGTAAGTATGATTCTTGAAAATAAATTCTATACTTCTCTTTTAAAGCGATAGTAAAGCCTGCTTTGTTATTTTTACCTACAGGTAAGCCTTTAATAAGCTTCTTGCCGGAACCAAGGTCTCCCACGCGCATGCGCGAGAGTGACGTCATCATGGCTCTGGCCACTTACCGTGCCGGAGCCAGCGAACCCGAAAGAAAGGCACAGGGGGAGGGCGAACATCCAGTCTGTTGATTACAGTCCATTCACACATTACCGTTTTGCATTATACCGTAGATCCAGATTAATAAAAGTGGTTTGTGTGTAACATCCCTAATTATGAAGAATAGTAGTAAAAAGAGAATGGGATTTTGTAGGCTCCCAAAAAAAAGCAAGCATATAAAATTGACAACATTTTATTCAACATGGTATTTTTAAAAACACATATAGATATAAAATTACCAGCATGGTCCATTACAATATACCAACATCACCCCCAGACTGTTACAAATAGCAGTTAAATCCAATGCGTTTCAATTCAATTGACCTTCATCAGGGGGGAAAAAATTGGGTGATATAGTCTGAAACATAGATACATACATTTGAAATCTAGAAATAGGAGGTGGGGCAAACAGGATTTTCCCGGTACGTCGCAAGACATTACAACAATATTGTTTAAAATCAATAAAGTTTATTACATACAATCAATATACATGTAAAAACACTGAGTATTTCATATTGATTTCATTCTGAGTGGTCATACCACCTCTATTGGGGTCCCTCTAAGAATAATAGGTGTCTCCAATCACCATATGAACATTACAGATCAACCTCTCAGCATGTTTCACAGATTCCTTGCTTCTTCAGGAGAGTAAAGTAGGAGAACATGAGAGCTATAAACTGAAAGGAATAATAAAATACATAAGTATACAGATAACACATATTAAAGACAATTGATAAATACCCCATATGTTCTATGGGTATTACAGGCATAGGAAATAGGAAAACTACCTTATAGGCTGAACTAGCAAACTAAAGCAACATCAAGGTCAGAGACATCCCTGGGTGAGCATGAGATCAAATGCAAAAGGAACCCTGTAAGACCTAAGTAATATACCATAGTTAGATTAAAGTCTCAAACAGTTGACAAATAGTGGCCAAATGAAACGATAGATAAAACATACATACCAAACTCACTATTTTCAATAAGTGGACAGTGCAATTGGAAGAGTTACAGATGGGATGTTGGTACCTATATCTTCTTTGTATAAATATACCTGAGCAGTCAATACATAGATAAATACATTTTAAATGATTTAAACAGAGAAACATGTGAACATTGACATTACATCATGATATACATCACACCAACTTACAAAATTCAGATAAAAACTTGAAGTGGATGTGAATCCCAATTGAATAGGTCTCTATCAAAGCCTGAGAGGCAGAGAGGGTGGCAAGAAAGAACCCCCAATGGCAAACAACAAATCGTTTTTGCCAAAACCAATCTATTAACCTTCTATGAGGAGGTGAGTTGCCATCTAGATAAAGGAAGGACCGTAGAAGTGGTCTATCTGGGTTTTGCAAAAGCACTTGAGACATTCCCCCATAAACGTTTACTGTACAAAATAAGGTCCGTTGGCATGAACAATAGGGTAAGTACATGGATTGAAAACTGGCTACAAGGGCAAGTTCAGAGGGTGGTGATAAAGGGGGAGTACTCGGAATGGTTAGGGGTGGGTAGTGGGGTCCCCCAGGGTTCTGTGCTGGGACCAATCATATTTAATTTGTTCATAAACGACCTGGAGGATGGGTTAAACAGTTCAATCTCTGTATTTTGCGGATGATACTAAACTAAGCAGGGCAATAACTTCACCGCAGGATGTGGAAACCTTGCAAGAAGATCTGAACAAATTAATGGGGTGGGCAACTACATGGCAAATGAGGTTCAATGTAGAAAAATGTAAAATAATGTATTTGGGTGGCAAAAATATGAATGTAATCTATACACTGGGGGGGAGAACCTCTGGGGGAATCTAGGATGGAAAAGGACCTGGGGGTCCTAGTAGATGATAGGCTCAGCAATGGCATGCAATGCCAAGCTGCTGCTAACAAAGCAAACAGAATATTGGCATGCATTAAAAAGGGGATTAACTCCAGAGATAAAACGATTTATTCTCCCGCTCTACAAGACTCTGGTCAGTCCGCACCTGGAGTATGCTGTCCAGTTCTGGGCACCAGTCCCCAGGAAGGATGTACTGTAAATGAAGCGTGTACAAAGAAGGGCAACAAAGCTAATAAAGGATCTGGAGGATATTAGTTATGAGGAAAGGTTACGAGCACTGAACTTATTCTCTCTGGAGAAGAGACGCTGGAGAGGGGATATGATTTCAATATACAAATACCATACTGGTGACCCCACAATAGGGATAAAAAAAATTTGCAGAAGGGAGTTTAACAAGACACGTGGGCACAAAATTAGAAGAAAAGAGGTTTAACCTTAAACTACGTAGAGGGTTCTTTACTGTAGTGCCCCATACACACGGTCGGAAATTCCGACGGAAAATGTCCGATCGGATCATGTTGTCGGAAAATCCGACCGTGTGTGGGCTCCATTGGACTTTTTCCGACGGAAAAAAAATTTGAGATCCTGCTCTCAAATTTTCCGTCAACAAAATCCGATCTGACTTTTTTCGATCGTGTGTAGAGAATTCCAACGGACAAAGTGCCACGCATGCTCAGATCAAATTAGGAGACCAAACCTATTGGCTAATAGCCTCTACGTAGTTCCGTCGTACGCAACGAACGTCACCACGTTCTGAATGATCGGATTTTCCGACAACTTTGTCCGACCGTGTGTATGCAACACCAGTGTCGGGCAAAATCCGTTGGAAAAAATCAGACGGATTTTGTGGTCGGAAAAGACCCCTTTCACACTGGGGTTGTTTTTAAAGCGGGGCTCCACTGCCCCTAACATTTTTTTTTCAATGGGTATTGATTAATAAATTGATTTGTAAATCATTAGCTCACCTGTCCTGTCTGTCTCAGTTTAGGCGTTCCAATTTTATGTCTTAAAAACACTTTATATCAATTTCCGGGTTCATCCCCATCTTGCGTGTGGGCATTTGAATACTCCAGAGCATTGTCTTCCTGGATTTCATTCACGCCTCTCTTTCGAATCTCGCGCATGCGCAGTACAACGTTCATAGGAGCGCCGTCAGCAGCGTCGTGATGACGTCACGTACGGTTCGAAGTCTCGCGCGATCTCGGGCCAGGCAGCCGCACTGACTCCTGGGAGCTATGACACAAGCTCCCAGGACACAGTGCGGGCTAGGGGATATTACGTAATAGCCGTAATATCCCCGCCCATATCCGAGGGACCAAGAACCAGGAAGCGATGGATGCAAAGAAGAAGAACAACTAAAGGTAAGTAAAAAAAATAAAAAAACTGCCGTTTTGGATCGAGGAAGGTGAGTACTTTTTTTTTTTTTTAAAGGTTTTAAAAACGTGTGGCGCTCCGCTTTAACCCCCGCTAGCGGCCGAATAAATGGTTAAAAACCACCCATGTAGCGGTGCTTCGAAAGCGCTGCCCATGCATTCCAATGGCGCTCCTAAATGGCCCTAAAGACCAGGACTTTTTGTAACGTCCTGCAAGCACAACGCCCCAGTGTGTAAGTACTTGGGCTTTCACATTGGGGTGGCGCTATTTTTAACGCTAAAATGCCTGACAAACGCCTTCAGTGTGAAAAGGGAGCACATGATTGAAAAGAGTAACTTTAAAAGGTTATAATATTCTTTTTCTGTCTTTACAATATCACATTTGCTTGTTACAATTAGAAATGAAATTGCTTTTTCAAGTGGGATTTTCTTTCCATACCATGCTGGTTTCAAGCAGTAGAAAAGTGC
This sequence comes from Lithobates sylvaticus, assembly GCA_028564925.1. Lineage (NCBI taxonomy): Eukaryota > Metazoa > Chordata > Amphibia > Anura > Ranidae > Lithobates > Lithobates sylvaticus. The sequence continues at coordinate 697,023,690 of CM053026.1, read as the reverse complement.
AAAGACTACCATCTAATAACTGTTAATGTGTAACTCTAGGCAACATTTCTTTTATTAGTTTGTATGGAGTGGAGAGAAATTAGATCCTACAGTACTGTGCAAAAGTTTTAATCAGGTGTGAAGAAATGCTTTAATGTAAAAATGCTTTAAAAAATACAATGTTTGTTTAATGGTAAAACAAAGATTTCATATATATATATATAGATATATTTTTGTTATATTTTGTTGCTCTGAAGAAATAGCTGTTTGTTTCACCAGACTGATAACATAATCATTTAGAAAAAGTGGGTCTGGTTCAATATGATCACCTGGTGCAGTGTTCTAATAAAATAAGCTGTAGGGTCTGCATCCCTGTAGAAGTATTTAACCCTTGTAGAGTATCTCACCAAAACTGAAGTTCCTATTGCAGTGGATGCCTAAAATTTGACTTGTATGTCAGTACAAGAAAATCAGTGAGACGATCACACAAGCAATTACATTTCTAGGGGCATTCTGTAAGGTGTACAGAACACCTTTGGGATTCCATATTGCATTGAATGTTACAGAAAATGACAGCGGCTGCAGATTGAAAAGGAAAGGTCATTTAAAAAAAATATAAAAATCAAAAAGTTGAACTGGGCGCCAATGTGCAGCGCTAATAGATAGGCCCCATGTATCCTATCTATTAGCGCTGCACAATATTGTTATTTCATTTTTAATAATAGTAAACTACATCATGGTTTGTGAAGCAATTTTGTATGCTGTCTTTTTTATTCATTTTGGTTTGCTATATTTTTGTCTGTGAAAGTGGAGTTAGACTTTAAGTTTCCCCTACTATATCCAAAACTATTGCAGCATGCTGAGCATCTCTAAAAATAGAGAAGGTGTCCCATGGTGCTCTGGAAGAGAAATGAAATTGCATACAAGTACTTCATAATTCTTATATCCAGGAGACAAATTTTAAAGCATAACCGTATTCCAGCTACACTGTTAAGCCCTTGTTCAAATTGGAGCGACTTGTTATGGGATTTGACAGGTCAAATCGCATGACAAGTCGCACAATATTGCCAGCAATCACACTGTCGATGTCTTATAAGTCGCACCTAAAGTCACACTGACATGCAGCTTTTAAATTGTGCAATTTCAGATGAATTCTCACAATTTCAAAGCCACAGTCAATGTGAATGAGGGTTAAAGCTGAATTTGGTCACGGTTCTGGGAGGGAGGGATGCTGACGTGATGTGACGTGAGACGTCAGCGCTAGGGGAGGGGCCGAACGCCGGCACCATGAGGGACGCTGGGTTCCTCCACCCGGAGACAGCGGGAGGCGGCCTGGATGTCTAATCCCACGCCGCTCCGCCTTACGAGACCAGATTGGGATCCTCTCCCCACCCGGCCGCCCAACTACACTCCACCGCAAGTCCGCGCCTCCCTATATCATCTGGGCAGGCGGACTATTGAGCGGTGAGGTGTTTGGAGGAAGACGTCCAGACTCCTACCCCGGCGAGCCCCCGGAGTGATTGCAGACCGCAGCTGATTCCTTCCCGGTCTACCTCAGCGCAACACTGGAACGCCGCACAGCCCACACTGACCTCTGAGGGGGAGGAGGAGAGGCCAAGGATATCTGCAGATCCCACTCCGACCTACACCTGCATCGTTCTACCTTCATCGCCTACATCCCCTCCTCACTTGTCCGACCTCCCGCATCAGGGGGGGTGGCCGCGGTCGTGACGGGCCCCCCGCATGTACCATCTTTTACTAGAGCTCTGCTCAACCTGAACCCCCTGGCCCAGAGAAGAGGTAGTTCCACCAGCGAGGAACGGGGGCAGCCTCAGACCCGTTAGCTTGTGGTACAAAAGGGGGGTATCTCCCCAGACTGAATGCTATAATTTACACATGATTTCTGTCCACTCGCATGAATATAAACAGCTAAACAGCTAAACAGCTAAGCAACCCATCGCCCCAGCCCTGCAGGTCCCTGGGAGCTCCCTGGACGCTATACCTCGGGGGTCCGTATCCACCCTTTAGACCCCCTAGGGCTACAGAGGAGTCAGACGCCCTTGGGCGTCCTCCTAAGTGCTAGAAGCTTGTGGAGATTGTGGAGCGGAGACTGGCTGAGGACCCCGGAAAAACCCAGTCCCCATTATACAGACCATTATACAGACCACTACTTTCCCCCGCTCAAAGAGACCTAGCCCTAGCAAAGGTCTAGGTCCTCCCGTGAACTATTCCCTTCCCTCTTTGTTACTACCCTCTTTTTTTTTTTTTTCTCTCCTTTTATATTTTTAAAGTTTAAGTTTCCAAACTTATTTTGAGCCCAGAGGAGATATACAGGGTCATGGACACATGAAAGTAAGGAGAAAGGCCTCAAGAGGTATAATTATTGGACTACCATTCCCGGCTAATAGCCCTGCCCTTCCCTTCTTTTATGGTAAATGGTTCCTCAGTCACTGGTCCCATATTCTTGTTTTTTTTTTCTCTAATCCTCATATAGCTTCCAGCGACATTAGATATGAAGGGTCGCCCCCAGAGGGGAACTGAGCCTAAAACACCTAAGGAAAACTTAAACACGAGCACCATACAGAAGTACTTAAAAGACATCAGCCTCAAAAGCCCCGAGATGGAGAAAAAACAGGCCCCAAAAGAAAAAAACGTGAAGCTGAGAAACAGAGGGCCGAGCAGGCGGAACAGGAAAGAGCGGGTGGCACAATGGAGGGGACCCGGGAAGCCAGCTTCTCCGGGGAGCAAAGAACTACATCACCTATTCCAACAAAAATAGAAATAATAGAAATGTTTTCCAAGCTCGAAAATGTCATTAAAACTGAAATTGCCAACGTCAGGACAGACATGAATCAGGTGTTGAATAGAGTGGGGAAAGTGGAGGATCTGGCTGTAATACAAGCCCAGCAAATTTTGGAACTGAAAGCACAAATGGGGAGCTGAACCTCAAACATAGAGACATGCAGTACCAAATTGAAAATCAAGAGAACCAGAACAGGAGGCAGAATCTGAGAATCAGGGGCCTCCCTGAACAGCAGGGGGAAGACCTTGTACAAAAAATGCAAAGTTTATTCAACCCAGTTCTGGGGAAACCAGAGGAAACAGCTCTCAAAATTCATAGAGTACACCGTATTAGGAAGGCCCCCGGCCTAGGAGAGGGCATTCCTAGAGATGTCATAATAAAATTTCACGAATATAGTGACAAATGGAAAATATGGACAAAACTTAGAACCTCCCCACCCTTGAAATTCGGGATTGCAGACTTACAGATTTTTTCAGATCTTTCTGCCAGAACTCTTTCACGCAGGCGACAAATGAAACCGTTGCTGGCTGCATTGAGAGCCGCAAATTTGAAATATAGCTGGGGGTTCCCGGCGTCACTAATCGTTACCAAAGATGGGAAGACGTCTAGGATGAAATTTCTGGATGAACTCCATGGTTTTTGCCAAGAACTAGGGATCCCTGTCCCAGCTATCCCTACCTAGTTTTGGGTGAGGGGGCAGGTGGGAGCAGCCGGCAGGCTGTGGGCTGCTTTGGGCATCTCCCGGGGGCTACCCGGGGGGACTGGAAGGGGAGGGGGGAAAGGGGGGGAGGAGGGGATAGAGGACTGTAGATACAAGATGCAAGTAGGCGGACTTGATTGCTGCTGAGTTCTTTTTTTTTTGGTATTTTTCTTTAGCTGATGTGTTTTATGCTATTATTCACTTAAGCTCACTGGGGGTTCTTTTCTATACTTATTTCCTTAGGTATTACTGTGTGTGGGTAGGATAAGGACGGGAGGCTGGGGTGGGGGGAGGTCCCGTGTAGCTCTGTGAATGGGGATGGGGGTCCTGGCGGGCTCGGGAGGATCCCCTCCCCCCCGGTTTCCGGGGGGGGGGGGAGTCCGGGGGGTGTCCGAGGGTTCGAGTCACACCCTAGCTCCGGAGGCAGACAGGGGGGGTTTTAGTACAGACGCCCCAAAGTTTGCAGATGGCGAAAGGCGGCGGGGAAGAGGGGGGGAGGGGGTGGGGTGGACAGGGAGGGAGGGTGGGAAGAAAGGGGGGAGGAGGGGGGGGGGGTAACCTCCTTGTTAGACTATTTAAAAGGCTTATAAACATCAATGGGCTTCTCCCGGTGCTCTCACTCGAGAATGGGTAAGCTTGGAATAAAGCTTCTGACATACAACGTGAGGGGAATTAACTCGGGGGTGAAAAGGTTTAAAATTCTGAGAGAACTCCTGAGGCTTCATGTAGACATAGTATTTTTGCAGGAAACACATTTAAAACAAGTCGGTGCGACGTCGACTTTGTGGTGCCACGTCGATTTGAAAAAGTAGTTTCTGCACTACTTTTGGCGATTTTGGGTGCAACTTGCATACACATCTGTACACGAAGCCACACACATGTCTTCTAAGTCGCACCTAAAGTCACACTGACATGCAGCTTTTAAATTGTGCAATTTCAGATGAATTCTCACAATTTCAAAGCCACAGTCAATGTGAATGAGGGTTAAAGCTGAATGTGGTAAACAGCAAATAGTGTCTAAATACAAGAGTCTTGTGTATTCATACTTGAATCTTGGTGTGCTTTGTTCTTCCAGATCTGTGCAATAATCCAGTATGAAACTTTGCCAATGTGCAAAAACTTCCTGTAATAAGACCAGTCACTGCTGCTCTTTCTTCTTGTGCAGTGTGACTGGTCTTGTACCCGCCCCCTCCTGTAGCTTTCTACAGGCAGTCTGCAGTGGGTGGAGCCTGCTGGTTCCCTCCCACAGCTCTGCTCTCTGTAAAGGGATATCACTGCTACTTCTACAAGGTCATATTTGGGTTTGTAAAGACATTTGGGGCAAACAAAGTGGAATTAAATCCTTTGTGGCTAGTGAGGAATATACACTATACTGCCAAAAGTATTGGGGCACCCCTCCCAATACGAAATCCAAATCATTAATTTTGGGTGTTTCAATCATTCCATGGCCACAGCTGTATAAAATCAAGCAGCTAAGCATGCAGACTGCTTCTACAGACACTTGAAAGAATGGGTTGCTCTCAGGAGCTCCGTAAATTCAAGCGTGGTACCGTGATAGGTTTCCACCTGTGCAATAAGTCTATCTGTGAAATTGCCTTGCTACTAAATATTTCATGGTCAACTGTTATGCCGCGTACACACGGCCGGAATTTCCAATGGAAACAGTCCAATGGGAGCTATTCATCGGATTTTCTGACCGTGTGTATGCCCATCAGACACATCCATCAGGAGAGATCTGATGGATGTGTCTCGGTTTGGCGGTTGCCATGAGAATGGTACTTGCCTGACTACATTGTGCCAAGTGTAAAGTTTGGTGGAGGGGTAATTATGGTGTGGGTTTCTTAGTTCCAGTGAAGGGAACTGTTAAGGCATCAGCATACCAAGACATTTTGGACAATTTCATGCTCCCAACATAGTGGGAACAGTTTGGGGATGGCCTCTTCTTGTTCCAACATGACTGCGCACCAGTGCACAAAGCAAGGTCCATAAATACATGGATAAGCGAGTTAGGGGTGGAGGAACTTGACTGGCCTGCACAGAGTCCTGACCTCAACCCGATAGAACACCTTTGTGAGCCAGACCTTCTCTTCCAACATCAGTGCCTGACCTCACAAATGCGCTTCTGGAAGAATGGTCAAACATTCCCATAGACACACTCCTTGTGGACAGCCTTACCAGAAAAGTTGAAGCTGTTATAGCTGCAAAGGGTGGGCCAACGCAATATTGAACCTTACAAAGACTGGGGTGCCATTAAACTTCATGTGCGTGCAAAGGCAGGCGTCGCAATACTTTTGCCAATATAGTGTATATCAGTGAGCCCGGGTTCACACATGCGCGTTGCGAATTGAAGCTCCGGTTTCACTGCAAAGATAAAAATCAGTTGTTCAGAGGTTCCTCTGCGTTTTAGCTGCAGATCAGTGAGCAGGGAGAGGGGGGGAGAGGGGGAGGTTTAGTGAGGAGAAGGAGAGAATTTGTGTTCAGAACGGAATGCATCTCCAAATCAGATGCGTTCCCATAGAAGATAATGGGTTGTAATTCGCACCGAAATGCCCAGAAAACGCACACGTTTTTTGTGCAATGCGCAGTGTGAATGCAACGCACATATGTGAACCAGATGCATTCAAATGAATGTATTTTAAAATGTCCTGCGAATTGGATGCGGTGTAAGCCGCATCTAATTCGCATAGGTGTGAACGGGGGCTTAAAGTGGGTCAGCTTTAAAGAATCTAGGTAAACTGGAAAAAGTGGTCGCACACCAATAGTTGCAATGATTTATTCCATACACATCAAATACCATGAACAAAAGATTTATGACCTGTTTCACACCAAAGTGTACTTAATCATAATTCAAAGAATATAGGTGTATAGGTCCAGAGCTTAATTTGTGCAGATAGTTTAATATTATGTGAAAAGTCACACTTAAGGCTGCTTTTTTTTTTATTAAAGTGGTTGTAAACCCTTACAACACGCTTTTTGGTACAGGTAAGTCTATAATAAGGCTTACCTGTAGCTACCCTGGATATCTCCTAAACCTGAACGGTTTAGGAGATATCCCGTGTATTTGCATGTGCCGACGTCATTGGCACATGCGCACTGAAGCAAACTGAACGTACGTGCTGTTGCTTCAGTGAGTGTGCCGTTACCGGCAGCTCCCACGTGCATGTGACGCAGTTACGGCTCCGGCCAATCACAGCACCGGAGCCCACGATACCCGGAAGTAATTCTGGTAGCGATTTCGGCCGCCGGATTGGTTTACGAGGATGGCTGCAGGGGCTTCTATCTCAGGTAAGTAATTCATAATGAGCTAGTATGCTATGCATACTAGCTCATTATGCCTTTGTCTTGCAGGGTTTTTTTTTGTCCTAGGGTTTACAAACACTTTAAGAATAGACTTAATGAATGGGAACAAACATGCTGCAAACCTTAATTTCCCGTGACACAGAGGGGAGTAAGATAAGTAAATCATAGGGTACCAAAGGTTACACCATCACAGTGACAACGTGCACGAATAGAAATGAGTGGGATTCCTACTAGAATGCTCATTAGATAACAGATTATAATTAGGTTGTCTTCTGAGAGAATCCAGGAAAAATAAAATAAATAAATAAATTAGTAGCAATTACGGTACAAGACTGGAAACAATGAAATTGTGTTCACTGTAACGACTTTGCATTTCCTTCCTGAATAACTCTGTTCTCTAGAAATTGTTGTGATTATTCCAGCATTCCTCAAAGTAGCACACATTTAAAAAATAATTTTAGGACAGAAGATTAATTAAAACCCCCAACACATTATATATTTTCTGAAAGCAGAGACCATGCAGAATTAAACAAATCGGTAATTCCAATTTTGTATGGCACACAATATTAGCACAGTGGTTAATCAAGTGCAAATTTTCAGTAAAAATTCACAAAATATAACAGATGAGCTGTTTCAAGCCCTAGAATTATGTGTGCCCATGACGAGTAACACAAGCCTTAGAATTGTGTGTGCCCTTTAAAATGGCGACAAACTTCGGTACCCTAAATTTTCCATAAGCAACACTTTAAAAGCCGCTACAGGACAGGTCATCAGTTTGGAGTTAACCATGAATAATAGGCCTATGTCTATTACTATTACTCCAGCGTGTGCCGCAATATGTAGAGCAAATAACATTTTCTAATATAGGTGCCCCCAATATGTGCATGTACATGGGGGCAGGGCAGTCTCAAATTTTTTTGAGGGAGGAATTTAAAGTATTTGTTAAATCAGTTTTCTCAATTACTGGCAGCCCCTCTGTTATAATTAAACAGTTTAAAGCCCCATACACACTATCAGTTTTTCTGCTGAGTTTTTCCTTCAGGTTTACCAAAACCATGTAGTGCAAGGGCCTGCCTGATTGGATTGACTCTGCCAATACTCAGCAACACTGTGCAATACTCTGCAACACTCTGCCAATACTCTGCAATACTCGCCAATACTCTGCCAATACTCTGCAGTACTCTGCCAATACTCTGCCAATACTCTGCAGTACTCTGCCAATACTCGCCAATACTCTGCCAATACTCGCCAATACTCTGCCAATACTCGCCAATTCTCTGCCAATATTCGCCAATACTCTGCCAATACTCGCCAATACTATGCCAATACTATGCCAATATTTGCCAATACTCTGCACTAAATTTTAACAGAAACAAAGATTTTTTTTTCCGAATTCTTTGATTTTTTTATTTATAGCGCAAAAAAAAAAAAAAAAAACCCAGTGGTGAATAAATACCACCAAAAGAAAGCTCTATTTGTGTAAAAAAAGGAATATAAAAATTTCATATAGGTACAGTGTTGGCATGACAGAGTCATTGTCATTCAAAGTGTGAGAGCACTGAAAGCTGAAAATTTGTCTGGTTAGGAAGGGGGTTTAAGTGCCCAGTAGTCAAGTGGTTAAGGGCTAGAGTGGGGGAGGGGGCTTAATACATTTTGTAAAACTCTGCTGATTACAATCATCCAGTCATGTCCAAGCAAAAATGCATTTTTCATATTTTCTTTGCACCTGACTGGGTATACTTTATAAAGTGGAGCTTTACCATGTTTACATTTACTATGGAAAATGAGTGCAACTGCAGTTGCAATGTGCATAGTCTGTTTGCCTTTAGTAAATCCACCGCATAGTGTTCCCGTGTATTGAAATAAATCTGTAGGTATGCAGTTCTCCATTTTTACAGAAGATAAAGTTGAAACTCATTGCTATGGGAACTGATATAGCAACGGCAATTACTTGAAAATCTTTCCTATCACTTGGGCAGTACTTTACATCTTGCTGATACCTTATTAAAGAATATTCCCATTTTCCTTCTCCCAGCCACAGTTTTCTCTTAGTAACATTCCCACTATGGCAAATACTAGACTGATTGTGTGTTCAATTTGCCATGTGTGATATTTAGACAACATTATCTTTCCTAAATGGAGGTTGGGTAGCTATTTCATTTATTTTCTATTTTGAGCACAGAAGGATAGTTTCCTTTACATACTGTATATATGATTTTATTAAAATATCTGCAAATCCAGCACAGAGAAGCCTTGAGCAGGATCCATGACTGTGAATAGTGCTCAACTCAAGTGAAAGTGGTGTTTCCCCCGTAAAAATTGGAAAACTCATTTTTTTTTACATACCTCTAAATGCCTGTTGCTAGGGGGGTCCCTCGTAGTCTGTCTCCTGCGTTGCCTGGGCTGGTGACATCACTTCCCCTTGGCTCCCCAGTCACCTGGGACCTGTCACGTTTCCCAGATGACTGTGCGGCCAATCACAGCGCGCAATGTCGCTCGCACATGTGCAGTGGGTGCCCAGCTGTGAAGCCACAGCCGGGTGCCCAAAGTTGCAATGCCGGCGCCGCCGAGCGGATCGGGGGGAGAGCGGAGCATCGCTGGACCCTGGAACAGGTAAGTGTCCGATTATTAAAAGTCATCAGCTGCAGTATTTGTAGCTGCTGACTTTTAATTTTTTTTTTTTTTAAAGTCCAATGCTAGCTAAAACTTTTAATTTTTTTTTGGATACGGTGAGGAATAGGAAATCTTGAATTGATCATCTCACCCACCTATAATGATATGATTTAAAACATGAATTTCTTCATCTTATGAATTTTTTTTGTAACCATGCACACTATGGTACAATTTTCAAATCTTTTAAAATAGACAACGATCTTTAAAAGTGCCCTACTATTATTTTAAACCCTGCATGAAAAAAACATACATGGCATACATGGCAGAGACTTTAAATTTTTTTACAATTTCCCATTAAAAACATAAAACAAACACAGTTGTTCTGCCATTTAAAGCAGAGCACCACCTGAAAAAAAAAATGTAAAAGTCAGCAGCTACAAATACTGCAGCTGCTGACTTTTAATACATGGACACTTACCTGTTCCAGGTTCCAGAGGTGTCGGCAGAAGATGACGAGCGATAGCTCGTCTCTCGCTGCCCCGCCGCCATCCTCTGTCAGGGAGTCAGGAAGTGAAGACGCAACGTCTTCACTGCCCGGTTCCCTACTGCGCATGCGCGAGTCGCGCTGCGCGCCTCTATTGGTCCCCGCTGTGTCCTGGGAACTGTGTTTCCCAAGACACAACGGGGCATTCTCGGATAGAGGTGGGGCAGCTCGGATAATGCGTCCCGGAAGTGGGTGCAGATACCTGTATTATACAGGGATCTGCACCCCCCTCCCCCCTGCAAGGTGCCAATTGTGGCACCGGAGGGGGGGGAGGAATCCGATAAGCGGAAGTTCCACTTTAGGGTGGAACTCCGCTTTAAAGTACAGAAAATTGTAACTACTTAGGTAGCAGTGTGTACCACAAGATCACCACTACCTATTACAGGGCAGCCTGGAAGGTGGTGATGCTCCACCTTTCCTCTGGTCCATACCATATCTGACAAATGGCCAGCACACTACAATGTTTCACATTGCCAATTTTGTATTACATAGTGAGATAAAAATGGTAACCATGCTTATACATTTTAGCCAATCGTTGTCTTAATCATAGAATAAATGAGGTTAGCAATTTTTTTTCAGAGGTATATTTAAAGCAATTCTGTCTTTAAAATCAAACTGTTATTAAAAGGCCTCCTTGCAAAGAAAATAGTAAATACATACCTCTCCCACGCAATGCTGCTTCAGTGAAGGGTAAGAGAAATTGCTGCCTGAGGACTCTTCAGAAACCGGCATGTTGGGGAACTTTGTTCTCCAGGTCCCTGGCTGTGCTCAGTGGTTCCTCCGGCCGACCTTTACGCTACAGGAAGTATTGATCTCACCGGCAACATTTGGCAGGCATTGGCAACTTGTAAAGCTTGTCCAAACACTTCAATTCATATTAAAAACAGAATGCCCTAAACACTCTTTAGATGTTCAGAAGGCTTTTAGGACATTTTTGGCTTTTAATAAATCTTATTTAAAAAAAAAAAAAAAAAACAGTTTAACAAAATTTTCTTTTTAAAACCCTCCCAAATTCATCACAATACAGTATATCAAAAACACATTGCAATGCTACATGTGGTTCAAAAGCATTTAACATAATTCTTCATTGCCTATGGTGTTTCCCAACCCTTTTTATTTTTGCTGGACAGCTTGGCCTGCATGTGAAAAATTTGAAAAATAGAGGCATGTGAAAAGAACAAAACAATCATATTGGGAATACTATTATTACATGCATTTGTATGCGGCAGTTGGCAAAATGCAATATTTTTGGCAAAAAATGTAGTTTAATGCTCATCTCCAGTCAGAACAAGACTTGCCCTAAACCACTTCTTTTGACAGTAGAGACCGATGATCTGCCGTTGAAGTCCTGGCCCACCAACTGGTCTTGTTGCCTCACAGATGTGACATTTTTTGTCTGCCTCTGGAAGTCTTCAGGACCCTGTGGGGATCCCGTGGGTGGACTCTTCTGACAGCCAGTGTGCAGCATTAAGTTCACAATTGAGCAATGTGGGCATTACAAGAAGGACCCTTCTGAACCACTGTTATGTATTAGTGTGTACTGCTCTCCATCCAGTAGGGGGGAAGCATTGTAAATATGTTCACTACTTTATTGTTCTGGTATAGCTATGTATTTTTGGCATCCATGGTTCCTGTATGTCTGTGTTGGATTAAGTAAAGAAGACCTGTGAATGCCTGTACATGTCTATGGCTCAAATTCATTTTAAATACACAAAAAACACAGACCAAAATATTTGAGGAGAAGAACTGGAATCTGATTTGTCCCTTTTGGATATTGGATAAATAAATGGGGCATTTAGGTAGATTTTTATATAAAACCTTTTAGGTTAGTTAAAAAGATACGGGGTAGGACAGTTCTTTTCTTTTTTTTATTTTATTCTGAAGATCAGCTTTAAGAGAAAGTCCAACAGCATGGGGTATACATGGAACAGAAAGGGTTGTTCATCCGAAGAGAGGAGGAGGTTATTATGAAACCATGAGGTTTACTGGATTTTTTTTTTTTTATTTACAAGTGCAGATCCCCAATTGTCTCAATTTTGAATGGGACCTTACATACTTTTCTGAATGAAGGTGTCAACGATCTCGCAGTGCATTGATGGTCCCGACGTTCATTAAGGAGTGTACATAATGAGGTTCATCTCCCACTTGCCTGGCTAAATCTATGCTGTGCACTCCCTCTCCTGGGGGGCTAATCTGCACTGCTCCATCGCCTTCCTGATCAGAGCATGAGGATTTCCTCAGTGTTAATAGAAGCCTTTCCAAGTACCCGTGTGCCCCTTGTGGCTGTGCTTTACCCTATGCTGGTCTCGCTGGTTGCTCTCTGTTGTTCCTATCTGGAGGCCTCTGGTTGCACCAATTGGATTGTTGTAGGGACATGGCTGTCTGGTTTTTACAAAATCACTCTGTGGCTGTGACATGTACTTGCATTTATCTTGGCAACATATAGAAACAAAATTGCTCTACACACCCTGAAGAACGAGTTTCCAGAAACACGTTGGGTGTGGTCCGTGCGACTTGCCGTGGTGACCCTATCACGGTAGTCCCTGGACCTCTCTAGAGATGTGTTCTTTTTTATCATATCTATGTAACTCAGATGTCTATAGCCACCTATTGATTCAAATTTTAATTGTTTATATTTCAATACATTTTGTATACTCCTTTTACATACTCCTTGTGTACTACTACTTGGGCCATTAACGTCCCGTAAGGGGGAGTTCCTTCTCCACTCTTCTGGTTTCTTAATAAACAACTTCAGTTTTAACCACTAGTTCAGTATTAGTTGCTGCTGTCTCTAGAAAGACCGATCATGAGTTAATTGCCAACAGCTGAGAGATTAACCTGCATTACTATAATAGGTGGGTGCTCGATCGGTCGGTTGGGTTAAGTGCTAAGAGGAATGTGAAATGTGTCAACCTCTCTCTCTCCCCCACTGTGATAATTTTTTTGTTGGTTTTATGCAGCTTTGATTGACTTGGTGAAATAAAGGTGGATTACAGTTTTCGGAGTTCAGCTGTCTGGTCTTCATACCTTAAGCTATATGCAGGGCTCAAGTCCTGCGGGAACGCATGGGAACGGAGTTCCTGTACTTTTTCCAGAACAGGAACTCAGTTCCCATTAGCAGCCGTGTCCTGCAAGACTTTGAAGTATGCGAGCTGTGTGGCAGGTGCTACACCAGAAGTGCCGCACACCTGACCATTCAGGCATTGCCAGTAGGGGGCCCCATGACAGCTTCCACTTCGATCTACCTGTCAATCACAGCTAGCTGACGGGTAGATCAGGTCCCTGCTGCTAAGAGATTGTATTTAATCAGACCTCTCGTGATGCGCTCCTCCCCGCCGGCCCCTCCTGATTTTATGTCTCCTCATCTCCCCCCCCCCCAGTCTCCTGCATACTTGCTCTGTGTGTCCCGCTGAATCCCCCCCCCCCCTCTATCTTCAGTGCCATATGATGAGAGAACCCAGAGGAGGAGCACAGCTATTCTGCTCACAGGACATGCAGGGAGAGAGGTGAGTTGAGGGAGGAACATCAGTTTGGGGTGGTAAGCTGAGCACAATACCTGGCAAAGTTTAATGCCAGGAGGGAAGTTTATGTGGAAATATGTGAAGGGTTGGAATAGCAGCGAGTGTGTGTTGGAGCCCTGCAGAGTTTGCAGGCCCCCAAGCTAACATACATCTCCTAAGCAGGAACACATCACTATCTCCCCCAAGCATTCTGTCCAGATAATGTGCAGTTAATTTATGACCTTTCCATTTAACCCTGTGATATCCAAACTCTGTTCAATGAAAAGTGTAAACTCACCACATAAACACTCTATATACAAAATAAAATTCCCCAATAAAGATCAGAACATGATGTTCACATTTGCATGGAAACACAATTGAATGAATGCTGATTATTCAGAGAATTACCGTATTTATGTTTATTGAGGATTGTTTTTTTTATGTACTAACAGTTAAGCTTCGAAAATTGGATGAAAAATACCACTTTTGAAGCGTTCGTGCATATGAGCGTACCATTTTTTTTTTTTGGTGGGCGAGTGGATCTTGGGTGGGAGTTCCCACACTTTTTTCCCCAGGACTTGACCCCTGGCTATATGTACAGGCTTGCAAACTGGGCTGGTACCTGAGTTGAGTGTGTGTGAGGTGTGATAAAGTGAGGATCGACCTGGAGCAGCATCCCTTTGTTGTTTCAAGAGTAAGGCCTGGTTCACACCTATGCATTTTTTAGTGCGTTTTCAGTTTTGCAGAAACACACTACAGTCGATTTACCATGGTTTCCTATGGGTCACGTTCACTTCTGTGCATGTAAAGGGCCAGGGACTTTCTTCTGATTTTTGGTTCCATAGACTTCAATGGATCAAAAAAGTGTATATCAAAAACCAGGCCAAAGTCCACATGTACTTTATTTACCTGTTTTAGAGACACTTAGCACTTCCTTAGCTAAAGAGAGCAAACAATTCTACTCTGTCTAATGTTATCAGATCTATAGGGTTGTTTTTTTTTTTTAATTTGCTGAGCAACGCATCCTTTGAAACTGCATGTACATTTGCTCTGTGTGAATGGGGGAAAAATTAATTGTATTAGGCTTTTTTCTCTCCAGATTGGATGCTCCTCATTCATAAGAAAAGTGTGAGTCAGGAAAATACACCAATATGGGCACTAGATGGAGCAGACAATTAAAATATATGGATATTTATTTCCTATTATAATCAGTCTAAGCTAGTGTCCATAATGCAGTGTTTTCCCAATTTACACTTTTCTTATGAATGTGTAACATCCAACCTGATAAGCCTGGTAACATTCGAATTTGCTGGCATTTGGACAAAATTTATGTACGTGCAGTTTCACAGAGCGAGTAGCTATATGTTAACTTAAAAAACACCCCATGGTGTATTATTTATTATTATTATTATTATTATTATTATACAGGATTTATATAGTGCCAGCAGTTTGCGCAGTGCTTTACAACATCAGGGGAGACAGTACAATTACAATACAATTCAATACAGGAGGGATCAGAGGGCCCTGCTCGTTAAAGCTTACAATCTAGAAGGGAGGGTCAAGTGGAAACAAAAAGGTAATAACTGTGGGGGATGATCAGATGGAAAAAATGAAAATACAGTTGTTAGGTGTGGGTAGGGTAGGCTTCCCTGAAGAGATAGACGGACTGATTGGGGTAAGGAGTTCCATAGGCTTGGAGAGGCTCTGGAAAAGTCCTGGAGACGAGCATGGGAGGAAGTGATGATGGTGTAGAAGACAGACTTAATTTGTGCCTATTTGTGGCTACAGGTGCTCTTTAGTCATCTCCATAATGTGTACAGAGAGGCATGTTAGGGAATATGCCAAGAGAAATAAACCAAGGAAAGATCTTTCATAGAAAATAGACACTCGTCTGTTCCAATCTGTACTTAATGCACACTTAATAGCTATGCCTATTAAAATGATCCTGATGATTCCAGCTCATAATTTAAGTTGAATTCACTGACTGTCCTCATTATTGTGAAGAGTTCCATCTAAAAGAGAGCAGTTACAGCAATCCATTAGTTCAGCGATGACTCCAACTTTTAATCAGGACATGGGGATTTTTTTTATTAATGCCTGCACTCTGAATTAATCCATTTATGCAGTTCTTTTAGTTAACATGATTTAGTCCCTTTGATTCATGCTAGTAAAGTATAATTATTGTTATTATATTCAGTGAAGGCTATAGGCAGGTGTATCATGTCGGTGTCGCTGAACAATGTGACCACACTACAGAAAATAATAATGTAGGCGGAATGTCAAAGGTTTCCCAAAAAATATTATTAAAATCAATATTGGAAAAACCATGTTTGTGTATTTAAGTGCACTTTGTATTTATAGGGTCAGGGTTAGGGAAATGTTACAGTTTGGAAAAAGTCTGCCATTGAGTTTTCCATTCTCCTTGTAGGATTTTTACATTTTGTTCATATTATGACAAATTTAACAAGAGAAGCTGCAACACACAATGGTGGGCTGCAACATCCAAATATTATTTCTAGGTGGACTAACCTAAATCAAACTATAAGTTGGACACAAATGGCCTAAAATAATAGCCTAAGAACATCTGGCCACAAGTAAAAAGACTGTATACAGCTTAACAACATTCAACCAAAATAGCTTAAAACAATAGCCTAATGCCGCGTACACACGATCGGAATTCTCGTCGGAAAAAGCTCTGACGATTTTCCCGACAGAATTCCGACGGAATTCCGCTCAAACTGTCTTGCCTACACACGGTCACACCAAATTCCGACCGTCGAGAACGCGGTGACGTACAACACTACAACGAGTGTAGTTCAATGCTTCCGAGCATGCGTCGAATTGTTTCCGAGCATGCGTAGGAATTTTGCGCGTCAGAATTGCTACAGACGATCGGAATTTCCGATAGAAACCTTTTCCATCGGAAAAATTGAGAACATGCTCTTAATTCTTTGCTGTCGGAAATTCGGCCAGCAAAATTCCGATGGAGCCTACACACGGTCGCATTTTCAGATGAAAAGCTCTCATCAGTCTTTTTCTGGCTGGAATTCCGATCCTGTGTAGGCGGCAAAAGAGCATTTGACCAGAAGAGAAAAACATTTAAATTTGCCCCATTTACACAACAGCAGATTTATATACAGTATTGGAAAAATCCTTAAAATGAATGAGCCAAATAACACCATCCCCATGCCTGATCTAAAGATTTGTAGGAGTTAGCTGCAGTTGCCTATAGTGCATTGCAGGACTCTACAATGCATTCCCATTTTAAGCAGGCCACACACATATTATAATCTGACTAAGTGATATTTTTTTAAAGTAACCCCTTTCATGAAAATTAATTTGAATGAAAATTCCTCACAATACTACGCTTGAAAATGAAGAGAAAGCCCCTTTTCACATGGGCTGTCCGATCAATTCCACCTGATCAGGCCCTTCATTCATCCCACATGTCCGCTGACATCTGATCCTATCTGCAAAATCCAGATGATGGTGGTCCTATTTTCCATCCGTCTGGCAGATCAGATCGGATATGATCGGATGAAACAGTCAGGCGGTCCATTTTTATCCGATCTTCCCATAGAGGATAGCTGGACTGGGTCCGTATCCACTCTGCTCAGTAAGTGGACACAGACCTGTCATCTGCCTGCTCAACGGGGATCAGCGGAGTGATCCCCCGCTGAGCAAGCAAATCCCGGAAAACAGAGGGGCCTGTGTGAAAGAGGCCTAAATAGTAATTTTTTCCTGCTGCCCACACTGCCAAACTCTGTTGCAGAGGAATCATCTGCTAAAGTCTGATGAGAAATCGACACTTCCAGGAGTTTCGTATCCCAGTACCCCCCACTGTATTCAGTGGTTCCTCCCACCAACCTTATCAACGCTACTGTGTCATGTTGCTTTACTAACAACTATGTAGCACAACAATGTAGCGCCAGGAATTACCAGGCTGAACGTAAACAGAAAGGACTGCTAAGGCCCATTGTTGTTGGTAATGATCTGGACCCATTTATATTGGTGCAGTATGGGAAAAGGGCTAAAGGAGACTGTAGAATCAGATTTTAATAAGTAGAGATTCTTAGTAGTCAGATTCCCACTGTGAGGTCTAACACAATATGTGGAAAATTAACCCAGCAAAACACTTGGGAATCAGCTGGTCAGAGAGAGAGAGAGAGAGAGAGAGAAAGCAGAAGAGATTCATCAAAATTGGGTGGGAGAAAGTGTGCTACCCAATGTTGCAAAGTCCCGGGGGCCCCTGAGGCCTAATGGTGACCTCCAGAGTTAGGAACAGCCGACATCCTTAGAAGAGTGTAGAGTTAGAAGGCATGGTGGGTGTAATGCAAGATGAAATGATGGGCGCCAGCCACTTTTTGCAAAAAGATTTATTGTCTCTTAAACAGAACTGTGGGAGAGAGGGTTAGGGCCAGAACACCCTTAGGTAGATGCAATGTTAATTGGCAGACTCCGAGACTTCTATAGGTAGACAGCTATACAGGTAAAGGCCTCCAGCCGGATACCACTTCTGTATAGGTAGGACCGCTGTCTCCTATGGCAACAATCTTGTAGCTGTTACTAACGGTAAAGGTATTCAACTATATGCAATACGAACAGTCCTCTTTACCCCACACTCACTCACTCACTGTGGTTCTTCGCTCAATGAGCTCCCAGTCTCTCTCACTAGACTTCAGATCCATTAGCCACTTGATCCCCTGAGTTCGTTCACTAGTAGCACTCAGTATCTTCCCTCAAGTGTCACCTATGCTTCACTGCTAGGTCCCTGGTTTGGCACTCAGATACTCCTCAAGCTTCACCTCTGCTGACACGTTAGGTCCCTGGCTTGGCACTTCACAAGCGTCATCTCTGCTGTCCAGCTGGGTCCCTGACTTGGCACTTGCTGATGCTTTTCCACTTTTTCACCGTCCCCGGTTGGCAAGAAGTCTGCTCTGGTACTGGCCTCAGCTCACTCACTGTGGTCTCCAGTAGCAAGTTGGATGGTCCCTTTGTGGCAAAAGCTTCCCCTGTACCTCCGACCACGACGGGTTCCCCAACCGGCGGAATCGTTACAGCTGGTTGGACTACAAGCCCGCAGTCTCAACCCTGCACTACTTCTGGATAGGCTCTCAGGTAGCCTAGCAGCTAGATATCCCTGGGATAGGCCTTAGGTTTCTGGCCTAGCAGCACGGGGCAATATGACACACGTTCACCCAGACAGCCGTCCAGGAGGCACAGAACCCTGATCACCTGACTCCACCCAAATAAATAGATAAATAATCTGTCCTTGCAGTGCCCTTGTCTTATCTAATGTCACCAGACCAGATTCCTGGCCCTCTAGTGACAGAAGAGAGAAGTGCAGCAATTCCAGAATTGGGGTGAAATCACTTGACTTCCTAATAGACATGTGCACACTGAAATATTTCGTTTTGGAATTTCGTTTTCGTCCGAAAAATAAATTTATTTAGTTACTCCAGAAATTCATTTTTATTTCGTTTTTCGTTAAAAATTGCATTCGTCCGAAAATCCAAATGAATTAAGGTCGAATCTGTCATTGAAGGCTTATGGTGTCTGTCGAAAGTTCAAAGAAGATTCGACGGAGCAGCTAAACTGTATGACTCTGTATAGTTTAGCTGCAATTCCACCCAATTCCAGCAGCAATCTTTCCTCTCTACGTCAAATCTTTCCTTTCTACGTCAAATCTTTCCTTTCTACGTCAAATCTTTTCTCTCTATGTAGAATAATCTTGGACTAATAGAGTTAAGGTTAGGCACATTCGACCACAGGTTCAATGGACACAGATTGTTATTGTCAGCGTCGAATCTCCTATCTATATCAAATTGTTGTCACAACAAAAATAAAGCATTTGTTTATGTCGGATCTTTCGATTTTCGGACTCTGCACTTTCGTTATCGTTTGTTAAAACGATAACGAAAATACCTGAAATTCGGACGAAAATGCATTCGGACGAAAACGAATGCACATGTCTACTTCCTAACAATTAGCCAAGGCAACTATCACTTGGCAAATAAATTTAATAGCGACCCTGCCTAAACATCAGGGTGCTACTCCATGGAGACCAGAGAGCTTCATATTTGGCAACTCTGTCTGTGACAACAGCCTCAGTTTTTGCATTGGATCATGGCTTGTGTGACATTGTTTTTGACTGCAAGAACACAGAGGGTGGGGGACTTCCAAGATTTAGCAATGATTTGTTTGGCCAATGTTGTGATCTGCAAGAGAAGCTTAAATTGTCATTGTATTAAGGAAGGAGGCTTTAGGTTCAACAGTGCTATAGATGGGTCAGGCGGTAGAGATGCGTCAAAGAGGGTGGAGAGCATGCTAAATATGGTGTTCCAAAAGGTTTGCGCTATTGGAGATGACCACTAGATATGTGGGTGGGTTTCTTGATCTGTACAACCTCTAAAGGAAGTGTGGGGGTACTGAGAAACACATTTGGCGATTCTGGCAGGGACCAAGTACCAACGGGTCCGAACTTTGTAGTTTCAGTGCCACAATATTATGTGCGGAGGATTTTGTGGCTTGCCAGATATGTGACCAGTCTGCACCATCTAGTGTTAGTTTTTTCCCATTTGGGGGTAAAGGAGGGGGTGGATGGGGAGCCGGTGTGAATTAGTTAGATGTAAAGGGCTGAAATCAGGCCGCACTTGTGTGGGTCATTTTTGCATGTCTGTTCAAAAATGGACATGGAAGGGGTAGAGGTATCCCTTGGTATTTAGGGTGTGGGGGTTTAATTTGAGGGTATATGAAAATTTCGGAAAAGGGAAGATTGTGAGACTCTCTAAGGACAGGAAAGGGTTTTATACCATTGGGAGTCCTACATTTTTGCTCTCGAATAAGATTCGTAGAGGACCATATATGAAAGGAGGATGGTGAAGTCCAGGCTGGATAGAACGCAGGGTTGCGCAGGAAAAAAAGGAAGGGGTTGTGGGGGGATTGGAGGCAATGTTTGGTTTTAAGATGGTCCCAAAGGGACGGGTCACCAGGTGGCGTATAGTGTGACGATCAGAGGGGTGAAGCCAGAGGAGATTGGCAATGGAGAGAGGGTCACAGTCAACTGATTATTTTTCAAATTTTCATAGAGTGGGGGGATGGAGGGGGGTCTAAAAAGCCAAAACCAATAATTAATATTGGCTGGAGGTTTTAACACATCTGAAGTTCTGGAGTCTTTGCAGTGTCTTTGACATG